>CM051266.1:39121118-39308618 GCA_027921565.1 Artemia sinica | reverse complement strand
AGGCACCACGATGAGCCTGAATGTGGCTTGAACGTGCAGCAAGTACAAATAAGTAAGTACCCCACTTATTCTTTCTATGTGACCGGTTCTCAATTGTTCTTTTTCCATACACGTTCGAACATCCTTGGATAACCTCATCACTCCTACCTCCTTCCTCTATCTGTGATGGATCAAGTCATTTCTCCAAAATCTCACGCTTACATTCATCGAATTCCCCTAAAATATACACTTTCAATATTTATACAACCTCCTTTACTTAAACGTCTCTGGATAAAAATGTCTGACGTACCCTATTGTCAATTACAACTACTTGCTTCTGGAGGGATATATACCACACAAATCCTAAACTAAATAATCCTTGTATCTTGACCCACATCATATTCTTTGATTACGATTTCAGCCTATCGTATTTACTACATATATCTTTACTAATCAACAATCGGACAATACCATAAATTCGATTATTCTTATTTTTTTTTTCTGAAATATGGAAACTGAATGCAAATTTTATAAATATCGCCGCAGCTTGCCGTATCTCAACTTATTTAATGACATTATAACCATTTAGCCTAAACAAATAATTCATTTTATCCTCGTTATGACCTTAGATATTCCAAGGTAACGGTTTAATACACATACTACTTTTCTCATGGATCAGCCACCGCTATTGATTGTTTTCTACCCCGAAATAACCCCAATAAGATATGGCTTATGATATTGGTGGTGTACTAGGCTTGTCTTCTTTTGAATGCTAATACCAGAAAGATGGCGATAGGATCTCTCAACGGGTAATATGTTAGCAGCAGCATAAGCAAGAAGTTGTCCTTCGCAATCAACTAAAATTTCTATGTTTACATTCTCTTTGAGACCATCATCTCGGGAAATTTTACTCTCACATATCCACCATCAGTAATGTTGAATTTTTTTGGTACTTCAAAGGAATTTAATCTCTCACTGTCATGACAACGCATGTATACATTTCCAATAAGATCCCCATTATTGATTGTTTCATAGTTCAAATATTTTTCTTTGTCAACATTCAATGCTACGATAACTTTATCATGAATACACACTTTCTTGAAATATTTCATCTTCACTTTTTAAAATAAGATATAAGTGTTTATCCTTCTAATGTACCCATAATACTGTTCGAAAAAATACAGTAATTTAGTTACTGTCGATGACCAGCCATAGATTACCACAGGGCAGACAAACAAAAATCCTGGAACTGGCGGAACTTGGAGCGGAATCGGTGCAATCGGTACCGTGTAATCAGGCGGCAAAAGTGACGGAACTGGAACCAGAATTGGAACCGTGATCGGAGTGGGAATAGCCGGAACTGGAACCAGTGGAACCAAGGTGGAAGCCATCAGAATCGGAGCTGGAACCACTTTAACCGAGGGCAGAAGCGGGGGAGGGGGCGAATTGGATATCATTTTATCCAAAAAATCTGAAAATAACTAGGGCGTAATATGTTTGGCTTGTAAGAACGTAAAGCAATGGATTTACAGTATAATTTTTATCTAGAAAATGTCTGAAAATGCGTTAGGAATGATAATGTGTTTCACAGGGTGCCATAATCAGGAATTGCCATGGAGTATCACTATTTAATAATGAAATGGTAAGTACCCACTGTGCAAATAAAAAACATCTATCAGGATATTCAAACGTCAAAAAAATATCAAGTGATGACGAAGGGAGTCATAGGGTGCCACCTGGCAGCCACTCAGTGCCACGCTGGCGTGAACTGCCATGGTGTATCACGACCTAACAATTAAATGGAAAGTCCCACTGTTCAAATAAAAACATCTGTCAATTTTATTTTATATGTTTGTTTTTGTAGGAAAATGGCTAAAAATGCTTTAGGAATGATAATGTGTTCCGGAGGGTACCACGGACCAGTCAGGGAGTGGCACAGGCCGGGAATTGCCATGGGTCATCACGAGGGGCTTGGATTGCGAAAAACACAAAGCAATGGACTAAAAGCACGATTTATATCAAGAAGATGTCTGAAATACTTTAGGAATAAATAGTAAGCCTTGCTGTTCAAATGGAAAACATCTATCAGGACATTCAAACGTGTGAAAATGCTTTAGAAATGATAATGTGTGCCAGAGGGTGTCCCGGGCCAGTAAAAGATGGAACAGGCCGGGAATCGCCAGAAATAATACAAAAAATGAACCAAATATATAATTAGGTCACATTTCTAGTGCCCCCCTTGAATTTACCTCTAAGAACCCATCCCCCCTCAACGAATCTACATTTATCGATCAAAAGCTGTGGTTTTCGTGCAGTATTATGTTTTCGATATCGTTGGTATACTTACAGCAAATTTCTCAGCCTTTATGTAGACAATGCTCGATTGAATGCCTACATATTTGAAAATACCCTTTCCTACCTGTATAAAATTGATTTCAACGCCCTAAGAGTAAAGTGTTTTAATAACATTTATAAATTTCAAGTGTTTTAATAATGTTTATAATTATTTTGTTTATTAACAAAACCTATATGTGCAATAAAAGTCTTTGTCTTCATCTATTAGATTTCGTCTTCCACGACGAGCCTTCAATATATTTCACTGTTGCATTTAAGGCATCTTGTTGCCTACGTACATCTAAAGTCATTAGTTACACACGTTCAAGATTTTCTCTAACATAACTGTAAAATTCTGTTTAGCAAAGTGAAAAAGACAGACTATTGGCCGTATAAGAAGGTGTACCATATTATAACCATATTGGTACTCTTGGTTTCATTTCACCGCTGCTAGCACTTTCAACTACCAACAGAGTAAAAGCCTCCAATACTAAAAATATACTAAGAACAAAAATCAATATTCACAATGTTCACGCTCTCATAATACCCCCTAAACTATTACGTGGGTACTATGTATGTGCAATAGTTCAATAATCAATAATATTTGTTGAATTGATTTCTCCCATCCCTGGGAATTATTTCCGGTGGATGAGAAACAGGCGATTCATAGCTTACGAAGAAAACAATAGGAATCTTATCGTTCCAAGCAAAAATTCAGTGAATTCTTCGCGTGGGAAACAGCCAATCACAGATAATCTATTTCCTGGAATATAATAGCATCGATTGATTGTTGGCTTAGTTGTCTAAGGCACCATTCCGTTGGGGAAATCTTTGGTATTACTTTTTATTCTTACACCAGACAAAAATCCTTGAGGACGGCTTATAAAGCCCCCCACCGAATCAAAACATGTCTTGCGTAAGCGGCTAAGGGAATGCCTTGATGAAAAATCTCGAAGAAAAAACGCCTCGAAGAAAAAAAAACTTTTGAAGAAAAAAAATATCTCGAAGAAAAAAATTTTGAAGAAAAAAATGTCTTGAAGAAAATGTCTTGAAGAAAAAAATCTAGGAAAAAAATCTTGGAACAAAAAAATATCTCGAAGAAAAAATCTTGAAGAAAAAGAAATTTCAAAGAAAAAACACCTTGAAGAAAAAAAAGATATCTCGAAGAAAAAACATCTCTTAAGGTATTATGCAACATCCAGGTGTGCGCAATACGTCATCCTCAGTTACATCCGGGGATTCCCTACTTGTTTTACGGGCCCTAAAAAAGCAAGTCTTGAAGAAATCTTGAGGGAAATATTACGTAACAAACAGGTGTACATAATCAATAACACTGGCGTCTTGAAGAAAACCAATAACACCTGCTGGTTGCTATGAGTCTAGAAGTGGTTGCTAGGGGCACAGCAGCCGTGGTATTGCCCCCCCCCACTACTTAAAATGGGGTTGAACTACATGGGGTGTAATGAAATAGGATTGAGTTAAATGAGGGTAGTATTTCAGAAGGTTGATTCGAATCTAGTTTCTGTTCGTTTCGGGTTGTTCTGTTCGGATTGAGTTAAACGAGGGGTTCAGTTGCACGGGAACCCTGTGATACACAATTGTTCCCTTATTCTGCTTCCCTTCACACATACAGTTTTGAACATTCTTCAAGGAAGATTCTTTTGAGCATGTTATCTAGATACTTTTACAGAATCGAAAGATTGGTTCAAGAAATTTCCTAAATTTCTGGCGCAGTAGCCCTATTGCTGCTTTTAGTAATTTCTGTGCGTTTTAAGATTGATTTGATGATTAATTTTTATTTTTTCTCATTATAGAATTTATTTCTTCATTTGTATCAGCATCTCTTATCTTTATGCTTGATGTACTTTTTATATTACATTCTGTTTATTTTTAGTTTCATTTCTTCACTGATAGTAATTTTTGGTCGCTTTAGGTTTTAATTATTATAGGACTTTATTTCTGCTCGTCTTAGGTTTTAATGTGGCTTTTTCATTTTCAATGGAAAACTGCTTTTGAATGAGGTTTGAGTTGCAAAGGGGTTGAGTTAAACGATGGTTGAATTGCACGAAGGTTGAGTTGAATGGAGAATGAGTTAAACGGGAACGTGTTAAAAGGGGGTTGAGCGACATGGGGTTGAATTAAATAGGGTTGAGTTAATGACGGTTGTATTGCAAAGGTTTGATTCGAATGAGCGTTGAGTTGAATGGGATTGAGTTAATGGGGTTGAATGAACCGGAGGTTGAGTTAAACAGGGATTGAGTTGTACGGGTTTTGAGTTAAACGGTGATTGGTTCAAATAGGGGTTGGTTTGTTTGTGGAAGAACAGGTTTGAGTAAAACGAGGATTCAGTTGCACGAGAACTCTCTGATGTACGACTATTCTCTTATTCTATTTTCATTAATACATTATGTTTTGAACACTCTCCAAGGAAGATTCTTTCGAGTATGTTACATAAATATTGCTGTAGAATCAAAAGCTTGGTTCAAGAGCTTTCCTAAGCTTCTGGGGCAGTAGCCGTATTCCCGCTTTTAGTAATTTCTTTTTGTTTTAAGTTTGATAATTCATTTTAATTTCATCATGTTTTAGAATTTATTCCTTCATTTGTATCAGCATCTCTTATCTTCATGTTTTATGTAGTTTTTATTCTACTTTCAGTTTATTTTACGTTTCATTTCTTCATTGATAGTAGTTTTTGGTCGCTTTAGGTTTTGATTGTTATTTGACTTTATTTCTGTTTGTTTTAGGTTTTTAAGTGGCTTTTTACTTTTCTATGATAAACTTCCTTTTGGGATTTTTTAAAATCAATAAATAAGAGAATCTGAATTATGTGTGGACTATGTCGTTTGGGATTTGAGACAAGTGAACTTTGAGTTGTGCGGAGCTGATCTGTCGGAGAGATTGGGCTGTTAGGGAAAGAACACGTCTTTTTGAAGTTATGGGTTTGAGAAAGTTTGAAACCCTTTGACTTATGTTTCTCACAGTAAGCCTTGGTACCCTTGAACTAAGATCTTACCAATTTTTTTTATCGCAAATAGGTCTTCGGGGTCAGGATTAGTATTGATATTCTTCATGTATGATATTATCATTTTGTTACAGTTGTCGTGACGACCTGTGGATCTACATCAAATAAAAACTGCACATATTTCCAAAACCCTGGATACCCAACTGGAGTGAATCCTCAGCTTCAATGCTCCTTGACAGTGCAAAAGTGCAACCCAAATATTTGTCAATTAAGGTAAGAACCCCCCCCCCCCATTTTAAAATGTCAAGAGTAAAACGAAAAAAAAACAGAAATTACCCCAAATTTTTGGGGTTTGCTGCCCCATTAAATTGTTTTTAAATTCAGCTTTTGTAAAGATGTGTTAATCGGTGCTTAATCGTCTGAGTTTATTATAGCAAATTCAGATGAAAGTGCACGAATCATTGCGGACCCAGATTTTATACCGTTTACAATCATAGACTGGTAAATGTTACTTTTGCATCGAAAAAAGGAATGTCATACTGGACAAGAATATAGCAGCGGGCAATTCAATTCTAGAAATATCTAAAAAAACTAATCCTGGGCTTTCTCTATAATATGGCTAAGGTAAAGTGGCCGGGGGAGGGGGAGGCTCAAGTTTGTTATGAGGATACGGTTATTGCTTTTAAAGGCGAAAACCAATAATTTAATGGGGGATTTAACCGATGGTGATATCATTAATTCACTGATGGATTATGCAAAAAGACAGATCGTTTGAATAAAGACAGATCCTTAATAACCACAAAAGTAGACAAGAAAATACTGTGTTACTGTCATGGACAAGATATATTAAGACAAAAAGCCTTATGGCGTTTTGATGGATAAAAATAATCATAGGCTATATATGTATGTGTATATATGTTATTTTTTGTTGTATATGTTTGCTTATTTTCTTATAAGTATATTTATTTATTTTCGAAAATGGCTCCATATTTTTTTTTTGAAAATTGAAATCCTGAAATTCTTTGGCCTACGATCAAGTTTGAGAAAATTCGTCTGAGCCTTAATTTTAGAAAGACATATTCATTTAAGCGACGCCATACGGCCATGAAACTCTCCGGATGAGAAGATCCTCGCGCAATAGTTCTATTAAATGAAGAAAAAAATAAACTGATTTTGTCTTGAGACAAAAAAATTATTCCAAATAACAATTGCAAAAAATTCTTACAATCCTTGAAATAGTTCAACAGTTGACATCAAGTGACATCAAGAAGAGGTTAAAATTATCTATGGTTAGAAGACAAACAACGGCGAAAATCCTTATATACAAGTCTAGCAAGTTACTAGTATGAAGGGCATAATATCCCGTACCTACATAATTTATCCATGTTCTTATGGTTTTTGTCACTGAGAATAAAAAAAACAGGATTTTTCTCACTTTGATGTATTTTCACATAATTTATTCAAGGATTATTAATCCACGAAGGGGAGAGAATTTCTGAGAAATTGATTTGCATAATCGAGGGGAATGTATTGATCGACTCGAGGGTAATTAATTTGTTGTTTCTAAGGGAACTATTGATTCACGAAAGGAGAATTAGAAATGACATCACTTGTTATCTTGGAATTATGCGGGAGTCTAAAGAGATAGAAATTCTATTTTTAAATACGGCTTCTTCGATCTTTAAGTCAGAGAGATCAATTTATATTCTAACGAAACCATAATAGTGTAGCTAGGAACATTTATGAGATGAAGAGATTAACGCGGGAAAGGGTTTCTTAGGAATTTCATATATGACAGCGCAGGGATGCCAAAACAAAAGGAACACGCAGAAAGTACTTTTAGGGGATTATTTGGAAAAAACCGTTTGAGAAATTTTAGAAGATGATTTAGGCGAAACCGTTTGAGGCATTTTAGAAGATGATTTTGGAAGATGATTTAGAAGATGATTTGAGGTGAAACTCTGTGGTCGTTATAATACCCAAGTTCTATTTGAACAGTGTTGTGAGGTCCTCTACCACAACCCCAAAGGGCCCTCCTACCCCAACCCCAAAGGCCCCCCCCAATCCCAATGGCCCCCCGGGCCCCCCGAGCCCCTCTCTTCCTCCCTCACTTATTGAATTTTTTAAGTTTTTTCGGAGTGAATTTTTTAGACTTAGAAATTATCCAACATTTTTCCGGTTTTTCTTTAACCCATTGGCTTAGAGTTTTAGCCTAGAGTCTTAGCTTAGAGTTTTTCTTAGAGTTCTAGTTTACTTTAGTTTTAGTTAAGAGTTTAGAGTTTTAGCTTAGAGTCTTAGCTTAGAGTTTTAGTTGAAGTTCAAGTTTACTTTAGTTTTAGTTAAGAGTTTAGAGTTTTAGCTTAGAGTCTTGGCTTAGAGTTTTTGTTAGAGTTCTAGTTTAGTTTAGCAATAGTTAAGAGTTTAGTTTTTAGCTTAGAGTCTTAGCTTAGAGTTTTTATTGAAGTTCTAGTTTAGTTTAGTTTTAGTTAAGAGTTTAGGGTTTTAGCTTAGAGTCTAAGCTTAGAGTTTTAGTTAGAGTTCTAGTTTAGTTTAGTTTTAGTTAAGAGTTCAGAGTTTTAGCTTAGAGTCTTAGCTTAGAGTTTTTGTTAGAGTTCTAGTTTAGTTTAGTAATAGTTAAGAGTTTAGTTTTTAGCTTAGAGTCTTAGCTTAGAGTTTTTATTGAAGTTCTAGTTTAGTTTAGTTTTAGTTAAGAGTTCAGAGTTTTAGCTTAGAGTTTTAGTTAGAGTTTTTGTTAGAGTTCTAGTTTAGTTTAGTAATAGTTAAGAGTTTAGTTTTTAGCTTAGAGTCTTAGCTTAGAGTTTTTGTTGAAGTTCTAGTTTAGTTTAGTTTTAGTTAAGAGTTTAGAGTTTTAGCTTAGAGTCTTAACTTAGAGTTTTAGTTAAAGTTGTAGTTTTAGTTAAGTTTTAGTTAAGAGTTTAGAGTTTTAGCCTAGAGTCTTAGCTTAGAGTCTTAGCTTAGAATTTTAGTTAGAGTTGAAGTTTACTTTAGTTTTAGTTAAGAGTTTAGAGTTTTAGCTTAGAGTCTTAGCTTAGAGTTTTTGTTAGAGTTCTAGTTTAGTTTAGTAATAGTTAAGAGTTTAGTTTTTAGCTTAGATTCTTAGCTGAGAGTTTTGTTAGAGTTCTAGTTTAGTTTAGTAATAGTTAAGAGTTTAGTTTTTAGCTTAGAGTCTTAGCTTAGAGTTTTAGATAGAGTTGAAGTTTACTTTAGTTTTAGTTAAGAGTTTAGAGTTTTAGCTTAGAGTCTTAGCTTAGAGTTTTTTTTAGAGTTCTAGTTTAGTTTAGTAATAGTTAAGAGTTTAGTTTTTAGCTTAGAGTCTTAGCTTAGAGTTTTTGTTGAAGTTCTAGTTTAGTTTAGTTTTAGTTAAGAGTTTAGAGTTTTAGCTTAGAGTTTTAGTTAGAGTTGAATTTTAGTTTAGTAATAGTTAAGAGTTTAGAGTTTTAGCTTAGAGTCTTAACTTAGAGTTTTAGTTAAAGTTGCAGTTTTAGTTAAGTTTTAGTTAAGAGTTTTAGCCTAGAGTCTTAACTTAGAGTCTTAGCTTAGAAATGAAAATGAAAATTGCTACTTCTAAAAAAAGTTTGGTATCTTCGAGAGAAAACTTGCAAGCTCAAGCTGAAAACGTGTTATCACTGATGAAAAAATGTAACTTCCAAGAGAAATTGGGTGTGTTAAGTAAAGGTTTGTTAGTATTAAGGAAAAAGTTGTTACTTCGAAGAGAAGATTTGCTATCTTTGAAGGAAAACTTGGTGTTGTTAGAAGAAATTCGCTACTTCTAAGAAAAATTTGTTATCTTTGCTGGACAACTTGCTAGTTCTAGCAGAAATTGTGTTATCAGTGACGAAAAATTGTTACTTTTAAGAAAGAACTCGTATCTTTGACAGAAAACTTGTTATCACAATCAAAAAATTGTTATCACTGACGAAAAATTTGGTATCTTTGACATAAAATTTGTTAGTTCTAACAGATAATTTGTTATCACTGACGAAAAATTATTACTTCTAAGAGAAATTTGATAGCTGTAATTAAAACTCCGTTAGTGTTAAGGAAAAATTGTTACTTTGATGAGAAAATTTGTAAGTGTTAAGGAAAACTTGCTACTTTTGACTAAAAACTTTTTATCATCAACGGAAAAAAATTATGCTTCTAAGAAAAATTTGATATTTTTAAGTAGAAGTTTGTTAGTATTGAGGAAAAAGTTGTTGAATCGATGAGAAAATTTGTTAGTGTTACTAAAACTCTGTTAGTGTTAAGGAAAAAATTGTTACTTTGATGAGAAAATTTGTTAGTGTGAAAAGAAAAATTGCTACTTCTGACAGAAAACTTGCTCTAATAAACGAAAAAATTGTTACTTCTAAGAAAAATCTCTAAGCTAATACTCTAAACTCTTAACTATAACTAAACTAAACTTCAATCCTAACTAAAACTCTAAGCTAAGACTCTAAGGTAAAACTCTAAACTCTTAACTAAAACTAAACTAAACTAGAACTCTAACTAAAACTCTAAGCTAAGACTCCAAGATAAAACTCTAAACTCTTAACTAAAACTAAACTTAACTAGAACTCTAAGCTAAGACTCTAAGGTAAAAGTCTAAACTCTTAACTAAAACTAAACTAAAGTAGAACTCTAACTAAAACTCTAAGCTAAAACTCTAAACTCTTAACTATAACTAAACTAAACTTCAACTCTAACTAAAACTGTAGGCTAAAACTCCAAGGTAAAACTCTAAACTCTTAGCTAAAACTAAACTAAACTTCAACTCTATCAAAAACTCTAAGCTATGACTCTAAGCTAAAAACTCTAAACTCTTAACTATAACTAAACTAAACTTCAACTCTAACTAAAACTCTAAGCTAAGACTCTAAACTAAAACTCTAAACTCTTAACTATAACTAAACTTCAACTCTAACTAAACTCTAAGCTAAAACTCTATGCTAAAACTCTTAACCAAAACTAAACTAAACTAGAACTCTAACTAAAACTCTAAGCTAAAACTCTAAACTCTTAACAATAACTAAACTAAACTTCAACTCCAACTAAAACTCTAAGCTAAGACTCTAAGGTAAAACTCTAAACTAAAACTAAACTAAACCAGAACTTTAACAAAAACTCTAAGCTAAGACTCTACGCTATGACTCTAAGCTAAAAACTCTAAACTCATAACTATAACTAAACTAAACTTCAACTCTAACTAAAGCTCTAAGCTAAGACTCTAAACTCTTAACTATAACTAAACTTCAACTCTAACTAAACTCTAAGCTAAGACTCTAGGCTAAAACTCATAACCAAAACTAAACTAAACTAGAACTCCAACTAAAACTCTAAGCTAAAAATCTAAGCTAAAACTCTAAATTCTTAACTATAACTATAACTAAACTTCAACTCTAACTAAAACTCTAAGCTAAAACTCTAAACTCAACTAAAACTAAACTAAGCTAAACTAGAACTCTAATCTAAAACTATAAAGTAAAACTAAACTGAACTAAACTTCAACTCTAACGAAAACTTCAAGCTAAGACTTTAAGGCAAAACTCTAAACTCTTAACTAAAACTAAACTAAACTAGAACTCTAACAGAAACTCTAAGCTAAGACTCTGAGCTAAAAACTCTAAACTCTTAGCTTTAACTAAATTAAACTTCAACTCTAACTAAAGCTCTAAGCTAAGACTCTAAGGTAAAACTCTAAACTCATAACTAAAACTAAACTAAACTAGAACTCTAAAAAACTCTAAGCTAAAACTCTAAACTCTTAACTAAAACTAAACTAAACTAGAACTTCAACAACAACTCTAAGCTAAGACTCCAAGATAAAAACTCTAAACTCTTTACTAAAACTAAAATAAACTAGAATTCTAACAAAGACTCTAAGCTAAAACTCTAAACTCTTAACTAAAACTAAAGTAAACTAGAACTTCAACAAAAACTCTAAGCTAAGACTCTAAGCTAAGACTCTAGGCTAAAACTCTAAACTCTTAACTAAAACTTAACTAGAACTTCAATAAAAACTCTAAGCTAAGACTCTAAGCTATGATTCTAAGCTAAAACTCTAAATTCTTAACTATAACTAAACTAATCTTCAACTCTAACTAAAACTCTAAGCTAAGACTCTAGGCTAAAACTCTCAACTCTTAACTATAACTAAACTTAACTTCAACTCTAACTAAAACTCTAAGCTAAGACTCTAAGCTATGACTCTAGGCTAAAACTCTAAACTCTTAACTATAACTAAACTAAACTTTAACTCTAACTAAAACTCTAAGCTAAGACTCAAAGCTAAAACTTCAAACTCTTAACTATAACTAAACTAAAATTCAACTCTAACTAAAACTCTAAGCTGAGACTCAAAGCTAAGACTCTAGGCTAAAACTCTAAACTCTTAACTAAAACTTAATTAAACTATAACTTTAACTAAAACTCTAAGCTATGATTCTAAGCTATAACTCTAAATTCTTAACTATAACTAAACTAAACTTCAACTCTAACTAAAACTCTAAGCTGAGACTCAAAGCTAAACCTTCAAGCTCTTAACTATAGCTAAACTAAACTTCAACTCTAAGTAAAACTCTAAGCTAAGACTTTAAGGTGAAACTCTAAATTCTTAACTAAAACTAAACTAGACTAGAACTCTAACAAAAACTCTAAGTTAAGACTCTAAGCTAAAACTCTAAACTCTTAACTATTACTAAACTAAACTAGAACTCTAACTAAAACTCTAAGCTAAGACTCTAAGGTAAAAACTCTAAACTCTTAACTAAAACTAAACTAAACTAGAACTCTAACAAAAACTCTAAGTTAAGACTCTAATCTAAAATTCTAAACTCTTAACTATAACTAAACTAAACTTCAACTCTAACTAAAACTCTAAGCTAAGACTCCAAGGTAAAACTCTAAACTAAAACTAAACTAAACCAGAATTTTAACAAAAACTCTAAGCTAAGACTCTACGCTATGACTCTAAGCTAAAAACTCTAAACTCATAACTATAACTAAACTAAACTTCAACTCTAACTAAAACTCTAAGCTAAGACACTAAACTCTTAACTATAACTAAACTTCAACTCTAACTAAACTCTAAGCTAAGACTCTAGGCTAAAACTCATAACCAAAACTAAAATAAACTAGAACTCTAACTAAAACTCTAAGCTAAAAATCTAAGCTAAAACTCTAAATTCTTAACTATAACTATAACTAAACTTCAACTCTAACTAAAACTCTAAGCTAAGACTCTAAGCTAAAACTCTAAACTCAACTAAAACTAAACTAAGCTAAACTAGAACTCTAATCTAAAACTATAAAGTAAAACTAAACTGAACTAAACTTCAACTCTAACGAAAACTTCAAGCTAAGACTCTAAGGCAAAACTCTAAACTCTTAACTAAAACTAAACTAAACTAGAACTCTAACAGAAACTCTAAGCTAAGACTCTAAGCTAAAAACTCTAAACTCTTAAATATAACTAAACTAAACTTCAACTCTAACTAAAGCTTTAAGCTAAGACTCTAAGGTAAAACTCTAAACTCATAACTAAAACTAAACTAAACTAGAACTCTAAAAAACTCTAAGCTAAGACTCTAAATTCTTAACTAAAACTAAACTAAACTAGAACTTCAACAACAATTCTAAGCTAAGACTCCAAGCTAAAAACTCTAAACTCTTAACTAAAACTAAACTAAACTAGAACTCTAACAAAAACTCTAAGCTAAGACTCTAAGCTAAAACTCTAAACTCTTAACTAAAACTAAAGTAAACTAGAACTTCAACAAAAACTCTAAGCTAAGACTCTAAGCTAAGACTCTAGGCTAAAACTCTAAACTCTTAACTAAAACTTAACTAGAACTTCAACAAAAACTCTAAGCTAAGACTCTAAGCTAAGACTCTAGGCTAAAACTCTAAACTCTTAACTAAAACTTAACTAAACTACAACTTTAACTAAAACTCTAAGCTATGATTCTAAGCTAAAACTCTAAATTCTTAACTATAACTAAACTAATCTTCAACTCTAACTAAAACTCTAAGCTAAGACTCTAGGCTAAAACTCTCAACTCTTAACTATAACTAAACTTAACTTCAACTCTAACTAAAACTCTAAGCTAAGACTCTAAGCTATGACTCTAAGCTATGACTCTAGGCTAAAACTCTAAACTCTTAACTATAACTAAACTAAACTTTAACTCTAACTAAAACTCTAAGCTAAGACTCAAAGCTAAAACTTCAAACTCTTAACTATAACTAAACTAAACTTCAACTCTAACTAAAACTCTAAGCTAAGACTCAAAGCTAAGACTCTAGGCTAAAACTCTAAACTCTTAACTACAACTTAATTAAACTATAACTTTAACTAAAACTCTAAGGGATGATTCTAAGCTATAACTCTAAATTCTTAACTATAACTAAACTAAACTTCAACTCTAACTAAAACTCTAAGCTAAGACTCAAAGCTAAACCTTCAAACTCTTAACTATAGCTAAACTAAACTTCAAATCTAACTAAAACTCTAAGCTAAGACTTTAAGGTTAAACTCTAAATTCTTAACTAAAACTAAACTAGACTAGAACTCTCACAAAAACTCTAAGTTAAGACTCTAAGCTAAAACCTAAAATCTTAACTATTACTAAACTAAACTAGAACTCTAACTAAAACTCTAAGCTAAGACTCTAAGGTAAAAACTCTAAACTCTTAACTAAAACTAAACTAAACTAGAACTTCAACAAAAACTCTAAGCTAAGACTCTAATCTAAAACTCTAAACTCTTAACTATAACTAAACTAAACTTCAACTCTAACTAACACTCTAAGCTAGGAGTCTAGGCTAAAACTCTAAACTCTTAACTATAACTAAACTAAACTAGAACTCTAACTAAAAGTCTAAGCTAGGACTCAAAGGTAAAACTCTAAACTCTTAACTAAAACTAAACTTGAACTCTAACAAAAACTCTAAGCTATGACTCTAAGCTAAACTCTAAATTCTTAACTATAACTAAACTAAACTTCAACTCTAACTAAAACTCTAAGCTAAGACTCTAAGTAAAACTCTAAACTCTTAACTATAACTAAACTAAACTTCAACCCTAACTAAAACTCTAAGCTAAGACTCTAAGGTAAAAACTCTAAACTCTTAACTAAAACTAAACTAAACTAGAACTTCAACAAAAACTCTAAGCTAAGACTCTAAGGTAAAACTCTAAACTCTTAACTAAAACTAAAGTAAACTAGAACTCTAACAAAAACTCTAAGCTAAGACTCTAAGGTAGAACTCAAAACTCTTAACTAAAACTAAAATAAACTAGAACTTCAACAAAAACTCTAAGCTAAGACTTTAAGCTAAGACTCTAGGCTAAAACTCTAAACTCTTTACTAAAACTTAACTAAAACTGCAACTTTAAATAAAACTCTAAGTTAAGAATCTAAGCTAAAACTCTAAACTCTGAACTATTACTAAACTAAAATCCAACTCTAACTAAAACTCTAAGCTAAAACTCTAAACTCTTAACTAAAACTAAAGTAAACTAGAACTCTAACAAAAACTCTAAGCTAAGACTCTAAGCTAAAACTCTGAACTCTTAACTATAACTAAACTAAACTTCAACTCTAACTAAAACTCTAAGCTAGGAGTCTCGGCTAAAACTCTAAACTCTTCACTATAACTAAACTAAACTAGATCTCTAACTAAAAGTCTAAGCTAGGACTCTAAGGTAAAACTCTAAACTCTTAACTAAAACTAAACTTGAACTCTAACAAAAACTCTAAGCTATGACTCTAAGCTAAACTCTAAATTCTTAACTATAACTAAACTAAACTTCAATTCTAACTAAAACTCTAAGCTAAGACTCTAAGTAAAACTCTAAACTCTTAACTATAACTGAACTAAACTTCAACCCTAACTAAAACTCTAAGCTAAGACTCTAAGGTAAAAACTCTAAACTCTTAACTAAAACTAAACTAAACTAGAACTTCAACAAAAATTCTAAGCTAAGACTCTAAGGTAAAACTCTAAACTCTTAACTAAAACTAAAGTAAACTAGAACTCTAACAAAAACTCTAAGCTAAGACTCTAAGGTAGAACTCAAAACTCTTAACTAAAACTAGGGTCGGTCGAAAACAGGATCAGCCGCTTTGTGGCATGTTTGAAACAGGTTTTTGTGTGGCATGGCCGCATAGAAACAAAAATGAATTCTTGTCGAAAAGGGGCATGTTTCAGAGCTGACGTCACAAGACTTGTTTTTTTTCTTAAGCTAATACGAAGGTGATGACATGCCAATTCTAAACCAAAAACGACTCTATCGAAATGTGGCACGTATAGGCATCATGTCAAAAAACTGGTTTTTGTTCTATAAGCTAATATGAAACCAATGGCAAAAGTTCATTTGCATTGAATAATTAAGGGTTTGCTGGAATTCAGTGGTAGAGTAAGTACTTTGAAGTAAAGATGGCAGTGAGAGATAAACCAATTTGTTTTCGAGTTTTACAAAGCGTTAATTTGAGTGAGTGGCCTATAATACACAAGAAACAAAATTGTTTTCCGCTAGGGAAAATAAAAAAAACAAAACCAAAATAAAAATATCAAATTTGGAAAGTCTTATTTCCCACTGGGGGTATTTTCTGGAGGGGGGGGTATTTTCTTAGGGATATTTTCTGGTGAAGTATTTTCCACGGGGCTATTTTCCATGGAGGGGGTAGAACTATTTTCTTGAGGGGGTATTTTTTAGGGTGGTAAATACTGGGAGGAGGGGGGGGGGTAAACTCCTAGAACCGGGTGAACCAAGTTTAAGCAAGCAAGGTAAAAGTAGAGTTAGAAGCAAAACTTAAAAATTATTTGAATTTATTTCTACCCATGTTTGGCTCAATGGAGCTCTTTACTTTTATTTGAAAAATTTGTTTTGTGGAAAAAGTCTTTAAAATTAATTGTGTTCGTTCTTTATTGACATTAAATAAAAAAACTTTTTCCACAAAATAATCTTTCAAAGGAAGGCCTCTCAATTACTTGGACTATCTGTCTTGGCTTTTCTCTGTTTACAATTACCCAGCGTCTTGATTCAACCTATGCAACCTATTGCAAAATACTTGATAACTTCAATTCAAAATCAAAAAACTAGAAATGAACTCCATTAAACTAAGAATGAGCGAAATAGAATGAAATGAACTGTCAAGCATAAAACTATTACCAATCATCCTCATTAAATAAATGAAACCCAAAACGAACAGAAATTAAATAAATAACCGAGTCAGAGTCAAAACGAGCAGAAATTAACATGAGTAGGGCTCAAAACCCAGGGGCGTAATTTGATGTGGGGCATGGAGGGGAACTACCTCTTCAGAACCAAAGCCCTCCCTCGACCTCAGTCTGCCCCTCGCCCCAGCAGAAGCTACTACCAATCATCCTCATTAAATAAATGAAACCCAAAACGAACAGAAATTAAAATAAATAACCGAGTCAGAGTCAAAACGAGCTAAAATTCTGCTCATTTTGGGGTTTAATGTTACTCTCTACTTTCATAGCAACAGCGTACACCAGAAGTATTCCCAGAAATCATAAGGGAGTACATATTAATTTGGCATTTTTGTTTATTTTTTCGTTTCCGTTGCACCCCCCCCCAAACAAAAATATTCACTGTCATTTTCACTTAATTTGGATAACTTGGCTCCAGCTTTATCACCACCCCCCCCTTCCCAGGATTTTGAAGAAATTACGGCACTGTAAAAACTCCTATGCATTCCAAAGGCCAGAACATACATAGCACTTTACTAAAATTAAATTTAAAAAAAAACAAGTTTTTTTTTTACTGAAAGTAAGGAACGACGTTAAAACTTAAAACGAACAGAAATTATTCCGTATATGAAAGGGGCTGTGCCCGATTTTCGACTATGTTGAATAAAATGGCTATCTCAGAATTTTAATTGGGTGACTTCGGAAAAAAAATGAGCGTGAAGGGGGCCAAGTTGCCCTCCAATTTTTTTGTTTTATTTCATTAGAATTAATGACACTCCACTTCTCGCGTGTGTACCTAGATTCTAAACAAGTACCGTTGTTTCTTATGAAAAAGAAAGCACGAACTTGACAGCTGACAGTTAAAATTTGGGATTTGCAGGTTGCACAAAATATCTTCAAAGTTTTCCAATAACAAATCCTATCTGTAAGCAGTGGACAAATTATTAACTTAAAAAGGCCCTTCAACTTCTACAATAGAATCCTGTGAGTATTCTGCAGTTTGGGAGGGAGGGGGATATCTCAAATGGTGTATTTTAATGCCAAAACATCACAGTTCTAATTGAACCATCAGATAAATACAGAATTAGTTCTAAGTGAGAGACAAGGGCATTGCGGGAGTAAAAAACGATGTATAATCACCAGGGCCATAACCAGAATTTTTATTTTTTGGGGATATGTTTTGTTTGAGGAGGGGACAAAAGAAACTTTAAGCAAAGAATTAAAATTTGATTCTTTTGATGTATCTATTGGTATCAAAAATCCGTTTTTTAGAGTTTCGGTTACCATTGAGCCGGGTCGCTCCTTACTTACTGTTCGTTACCACGAACTGTTTGATATATTTTTTGGGTTATTCAACTATGCTGGACAGAATGGCTATCTCAAAATTTCGATCAGACGAAATTGGGAAAAAAAAGGGCGTGGGAGGGGGCCAAGTTGCCCTCCAGCATTTTTGGTCACTGAAAAGGGCACTTTAACTTTTAATTTCCGTTCGAATGAGCTCTCTCTTGATGTTCTAGGGCCAATGGGTCGGTACGATTACCCCTGAAAAAAAAAATAAACACGCCTCCGTGATCTTTCTTCTGGCAAAAAATACAAAGTTGCAGATTTTTGCAGATATGAGCTTGAAACATATGTAATAGGGCTTTCTGATACGCTGAATCTGACGGTTTGATTTTCATTAAAATTATTTCACTTGTAGGGGATGTTTCCCCTCTCTTTCAAAATTCAGGCAAATTTTCTCAGGCTCGTATCCTTTTATGAGTAATACTAAACTTAATAAAATTTATATATTTAGAATTAGCATTAAAAAAAGTTTTTAAAAGTTTTGATTACTATTGAGCCGTATCGCTTGTTTTTTATATTGTTTTTTTTTTATTACGTATATGTTATTACGTATATGAGGGGGTTCTCCCCTTAGTCAATACCACGTTCTTTACGCTAAAGTTAAAAATTTGTTTAAATCACAAATCCCTGAATCACAAAGGCTGTTTAATTAGAATAAATAGCTCTTTTGAAAGCACTAAAAAAAAACTATAGCGTAAAGAGCGAGGTATTGACTTGGGGGTGATCCCACTCATATACGTAATAATTTCTGTTCGTTTTAAGTTCTTATGTTGCTTCTTACTTTCAGTTGAAAAAACTTGTTTTTTTTAATTTAATTTCTGATCGTTTTTAAATAATGCTGGGAAATCTGGCGCCCCCTTCATAGAAATGTCCCTTACCCCAAGGAAACATCCTCCACGGAAAGATTTTCGCGAGTAACCCCTCCTCCTACCCCCCCCCACCAGAAAAAAATCCTTCATGAAAATGTCTGTAAACTTCATAATAACCAATACAATATGTAAACAATGGGCAAAGTTCATAAATTGCAGCCCTTCCCCTGGGGACTGTGGGGGATTAAGTCATCCTAAAAGACATATTTATTAGATTTTCGACTATGTTGAACAAAATGGCTATCTCAGAATTTTAATTGGGTGACTTCGGAAAAAAAATGAGCGTGGGAGGGGGCCAAGTTGCCCTCCAATTTTTTTGTTTTATTTCATTGGAATTAATGACACTCCACTTCTCGCGTGTGTACCTAGATTCTAAACAAGTACCGTTGTTTCTTATGAAAAAGAAAGCACGAACTTGACAGCTGACAGTTAAAATTTGGGATTTGCAGGTTGCACAAAATATCTTCAAAGTTTTCCAATAACAAATCCTATCTGTAAGCAGTGGACAAATTATAAACTTAAAAAGGCCCTTCAACTTCTACAATAGAATCCTGTGAGTATTCTGCAGTTTGGGAGGGAGGGGGATATCTCAAATGGTGTATTTTAATGCCAAAACATCACAGTTCTAATGGAACCATCAGATAAATACAGAATTAGTTCTAAGTGAGAGACAAGGGCCTTGCGGGAGTAAAAAACGATGTATAATCACCAGGGCCATAACCAGAATTTTTATTTTTTGGGGGATATGTATTGTTTGAGGAGGGGACAAAAGAAACTTTAAAAAATGTATCTGGATTACTTTTTGGTCTGTATTCTGGGAATATTTCTGGTCTACGCTGTTATCATGAAATGAAATTAGAGTATCATTAAATCCCAAAATAAGCAGGGATCTATTACATATGGAAGGGGGACTGCCCTTCGTCATCTGCAACTCCACCTTGTGATCACTGATACTCTGGAGGATGCTGATTAGATCAGCAATTGAGAGCTCTAGTCCAGGGGCGGATCGATAGCAAAATATTGGTGGGAGGGGTGGGGCAATGTGACAAAAGCGCCAATGAGCAAAATCTTTGGGGGGGGGGCAATTTGACAAAGGGGCCAATAATTGACCAAATATACAATTTTATTCTAAAGGAAGAGTGAAAAAAAAAACAGGGAAAGAGGACGCCAGAAAATCGTGGGGGGGGGATGGTTGACTTCAACAAAAACTTTACACGGGGGGAAGTTTGCCTGAATTCATAAGCAAAATTTACTCATTTACCTCATGAGAAGTAATCCATGAAGAACTATCATCAGTAATAATTCTCTGCTGTAAAATTTTCCACACAAGAAACTTCCTGTTGGAGGGGAAGGACCTTTGCAAAATTTTCAACATAGAGGTGATTTTTGGTATGAATTAAAAAAAGATCATAAATAAAGTTAAAAACAAGTATTTTTTCGAGTTAGATTATGTTCAGAAGAATTTTTCGTCCAGAATAGTGAACAAGATTTTTTTTTGGGGGGGGGGGGATGGGCATTTGCAGTAAGCATGAACTTTTACAAGGTAAAATTCATGGGGGTACTATCTTGCGCGTGGGAACTCTCCTTGGGGGAGTTTTCCTTTGGGAAATTGCCATGAATGGGGAGGTGTGTGTCTCGTTATTATTCGAAAAAAGATCAGAAATTAAATTTTAAGAAAAACTATTTTTCAACTGAAAGCACGGAGCAACACTAAAACTTAAGAAAAAAAAACAGAAATTAATATATTTGTGCGGTGCCTCCTCCTCAATACCCTGCTCTTTACGGTAAAGTTAAACCTTTTTTCCTAAGTCTTAAAAAGGGCCTCCTGAATCAAATTTCCCAGTTAATAGTGTTTGACATGTGAAAGTTTGCTAAGCATTAGAGATTTTCAGGGCAAGTTTATTCAAATTTTTAATTAAGAACTACTTTTTAACCAACCCTTTAGATTAATAAATACCGTTTGCAAGAATTCTTATTGAAACAACCTGTTTTGGTATTTTATTGGAACAACACAAACAGTGGAAAATATCCCCCGCCAAACTTTTCATAAATGAGTGCTACCGGTCACTGATTTTCACTGCGAAGGACACATTAAAACCTGTATATGGGATAATCTGCAGTACCTGCAAATATTTATCTAGATCTGTGAACGTTTGACACATCCAAAATTAGACTTCAAAATAGCACTTAAAAATAAGAGATTCGCGTCTCATATGCCATCTTCTATTCAAAGTACAAACTCCATAACTCGTAATTAGCAGACCCATATATACGATGGATATGTCTTTGTATCCTTGGCAAAAGCCAAAACAAGAGACATTCAAGTTTTGTGACAGAAACCAGTTTTTTACGTAATGCCTAAACGTACCGCATTTCCATAGAGTCATTTTTGGTTTAGAATTGGCATGTCATCACCTTCGTATTAGCTTACGAAACAAAAACAAGTCTTGTGACGTCAGCTCTTAAACATGCCCCTTTTCGACAAGAATTCATTTTTGTTTCTATGCGGCCATGCCACACAAAAACCTGTTTCAAACATGCCACAAAGCGGCTGATCCTGTTTTCGACCGACCCCTAAAACTAAACTAAACTAGAACTTCAACAAAAACTCTAAGCTAAGACTTTAAGCTAAGACTCTAGGCTAAAACTCTAAACTCTTGACTAAAACTTAACTAAAACTGCAACTTTAACTAAAACTCTAAGTTAAGACTCTAAGCTAAAACTCTAAACTCTGAACTATTACTAAACTAAAATTCAACTTTAACTAAAACTCTAGGCTAAAACTATAAACTCTTAACTAAAACTAAACTAAACTAGAACTTCAACAAAAAACTCTAAGCTAAGACTCCAAGCTAAAAACTAACCTCTTAACTATTACTAAACTAAACTAGAACTCTAACAAAACTCTAAGCTAAGACTCTAAGCTAAAAGTCTAAACTCTTAACTAAAACTAAAGTAAACTTCAACTCTAACTAAAACTATAAGCTAAGACTCTAAGCTAAAAACTAAACTCTTAACTATTACTAAACTAAACTAGAACTCTAACAAAAACTCTAAGCTAAGACTCTAAGCTAAAAACTAAACTCTTAACTATTACTAAACTAAACTAGAACTCTAACAAAAACTCTAAGCTAAGACTCTAAGCTAAAAGTCTAAACTCTTAACTAAAACTAAAGTAAACTTCAACTCTAACTAAAACTATAAGCTAAGACTGTAAGCTAAGACTCTAGGCTAAAACTCTAAACTCTTAACTAAAACTTAACTAAAACTACAACTTTAACTAAAACTCTAAGTTAAGACTCTAAGCTAAAACTCTAAACTCTTAACTAAAACTAAACTAAACTAGAACTTCAACAAAAACTCTAAGCTAAGACTCTAAGCTAAAATCTAAACTCTTAACTATTACTAAACTAAACTAGAACTCTAACAAAAACTAACTAAAGCTCTAAGCTAAAACTCTAAACTCTTAACTAAAGCTAAATAAACTAGAACTTCAACAAAAACTCTAAGCTAAGACTCTAAGCTAAAAACTAAACTCTTAACTATTACTAAACTAAACTAGAACTCTAACTAAAACTCTAAGCTAAGACTCTAAGCTAAAACTCTAAACTCTTAACTATTACTAAACTAAACTAGAACTCTAACAAAAACTCTAAGCTAAGACTCTAAGCTAAAAACTAAACTCTTAACTATTACTAAACTAAACTAGAACTCTAACAAAAACTCTAAGCTAAGACTCTAAGCTAAAACTCTAAACTCTTAACTAAAACTAAATAAACTTCAACTCTAACAAAAAGTCTAAGCTAAGACTCTAAGGTAAAACTCTAAACTCTTAACTAAAACTAAAGTAAACTAGAACTCTAACAACAACTCTAAGCTAAGACTCTAGGCTAAAACTCTATGCCAATGAGTTAAAGAAAAAACCGGAAAAATGTCGGATAATTTCTAAGTCTAAAGAATTCAGTCCGAAAAAACTTAAAAAAATTCAATAAGTGAGGGAGGAAGAGACGGGCTCGGTGGGGCTTTGGGGGCGCGGGGTTCCTTTTGGGGCCCGGGGGGGGGGGGGGTCTTTGGGGGCTCGGTGGCCTTTGGGGCCCGGGGGGCCTTCGTGGGCGCCTGGGGTTCCTTTGGGGTCCCGGGGGCATTTGGGGGCCCGGGGCGCCGTTGGGGTAGAAGTGCCCTTTGGGGTTGTGGTAGAGGACCTCACAACACTGTTCAAATAGAACTTGTGTATTATAACGACCACAGAGTTTCACCCCAAATCATCTTTTAAATCATCTTCTAAAATCATATTCTAAAATGTCTCAAACGGTTTGGCCCAAATAATCCCCTAAAAGTAATTTCTGCGTGTTCCTTTTGTTTTGGCATCCCTGCGCTGTCACATTTGAAATTCCTAAGAAACCCTTTCCCGCGTTAATCTCTTCATCTCATCAATGTTCCTAGCTACACTATTATGATTTCGTTAGAATATCAATTTATCTCTCTGACTTAAAGATCGAAGAAGCCGTATTTAAAAATAGAATTTCTATCTCTTTAGACTCCCGCATAATTCCAAGATAACAAGTGATGTCATTTCTAATTTTCCTTTCATGAATTAATAATTCCCTTAGAAACAACAAATTAATTCCCCTCGAGTCGATCAATACATTCCCCTCGATTATGCAAATCAATTTCTCAGAAATTCTCTCCCCTTCGTGGATCAATAATCCTTGAATAAATTATGTGAAAATACATCAAAGTGAGAAAAATCCTGTTTTTTATTCTCAGTGACAAAAACCATAAAAACATGCATAAATTATGTAGGTACGGGAGATATTATGCCCTTCCTACTGTTACTTTCAAAAACATCAAACTATAGTCGTAATGTTTTAGCTCAAAAGTATCTGGACAAGTTTATCAAAAAATCAATTAGTGGCACATCCATCACAAACTACTGAAGGTGACTTTAGACCTCCTATACATGGCCAAACATACTTTTTTAAAAGACACTTTTTACGTCCTTAAAATTATGGGATCTCTCGCAACCTGATGGATGTGTTGGAAAAAATATTGCGAGACACAAACAGCTATGCCAAAGATTATATGAAATCGCAGGAAGTAAAGGATGATGTAAATCAACGTTCCTGGGATTCTGTATCGAGCATAACCTGGACGCAATGACATCAAGAAGAGATTAAAATTATCTGTGGTTATAAGACAAGCAACGGCGAAAATCCTTATATACAAGCCTGCCGTGTGTTGAGTGCTGGGGCCTGGTGGTGAAGCTTTTTAGTATCTACGACGCATGCAAAATTACACATCTGAAAGCTGCTTTGCAGAAAATTACAATTGAATGACAAACATTTTGTTTTAGCGTCTGTAAAGAATATAAATAGGAAACAATATTTAGGATCTATGGCACATGCAAAATTACACAAAATGGCAAACAACTCTGAACAGCTAAAGAAAAAGACATAGAACAAGAAACAGCAACAAATCACTTAGAATTGCAAACGAAATTGTGACTTAAAACTAAAAAATAACACGATAATTATGCTATTGTGGATTTTAGATATTTCTGAAAATTACGATTGAATGAAGAGCGTGTTAAGCATGAAGGAGGAATTGAATTCACGACAGAATTTGTTAATACAATTAAAATTGCCGATTTAAGCTCTATTACTTGAAACTAAAGAACAATGCAAGGATTCTGCCAATATTACATATTTTAGAGGGCATAGGCATTGGAACACATGACTTCGAATGAATCCGAACAGCTAAAGAAAAAGGCACAGAAAAAAGTCTTTTTCAGCGAAATTTGCGCTTAGAAGACCTTTGAATACCAGCATCACAACGAATATATCGAATTGTAAATAAAATCTGCGGTTAGAAGAGAAGCAACAGTGAGAATCATAACTAGTTCCAGAAGAAAACAAATCCTATAAAATGGATGATTCTTTGATGCATTAACAGGAAGGCGGAATTGATTCCATGCTAGATTTTTATAACTCAGTTTTTATTGCTTATTTGACACCTCGTGACTTAAAACAAAAGAATAACAAATATATTCTCCTTTTAGACGAGCAACTGTGTATTTATTTAAAGCATCTTTTTGTTAGAATTATATATATGCTTTTTTAGTATTTTCCTAGGCTGGTTGGATTAAAACAAACCTGAAGCCATGACATCACGAAGAAGTTCACATTATCTACATTTAGAAGACAAGCGACAACGAGAATCAATACACACAAGCCTGCCACATGCCACATGCCGGGGCCCGGTCTTGGCTAAATAGATTTGTTCTTAAAACTGGCATTTTGACATTTCTGGCCACAGAAATAAGCTAAATAGGCCACAACTTTAAGGGAGAATTCGTATTTTTGCTAGGGTGGTTGCATCGAATCTATGGTGACGCCATGACATCAAGAAGGGGTTAACATTGTCTGCTGTTAGAAGACAAGTGACAATGAGAACCAATATATACAAGCCTGCCGTGTAGCCATGCCAAAGTCTGGCGGCGAGGCCACCGAGTTTCTGGTACTATAAATATACAGAATCAAAGTCCTTACCCATAAATACACAAACAAATGGAGGAAGGAGCTGGGAACTTTATAAGATGATGGATTTGTAAGCCTTCAAATGTGCAGAAATGTTTAGCCCAAAGATTATTATGCTAATAAATTTTACGGCCTTTCCAAAGTCAATAAAAAAGATATTAAGCTGAATTCTATCGTAGAATTCGTTGAATTCTATCAAATCAATTCAGTAAAGAGGCTTCATTAATTTTCATGGAAATAATTCATGCCCAATACAATTTTTCAATGGTTGTTTGTTATTTGTGGTTTGTTTTTCTTCAATCATTTTATTCCTCCTGTTCTGATTAAGCTACTGCAAAAGATGAATATTTTCTTTTGCACTGGAAGGCTAAGCGAAAGTCTTTGCCAAGGTGTCTTTTTTTTTCTTTTCGATTTAATTCCCTGGCTGAAAATCACAAATGTTTTGTTTTGTATTTTTCTTAACTATTCTTTTTTTGTTCTACGTAAATATATAGCCACTGTGATTTCGGAACGTGTTTAATACATTTATATTTGACACAGAAAGTTACATTTATGTGCTTACCAGCAAACAATGGCAGAGGCATCTGGTTCCACCATAAAACGTCCCAAAAGGCTTCCAGGAGCTTTGGTTTTTTTTTTATCAACGTTTAAACGGGAGTATTTCTCATTTTCTATTTCTCTCAAGTACGCTCATAACATCGCATTGTAACCTGGGGGCGGGGTTTTACCCTATTACTACCGTCAAGGAGAACATCCCAATAATGAAAAAAAAAAATGCTCACAGAATTCACCTTGACAATCATGGATAGCCATCAAGTAGCAAAATATAGAAAAGAATTTTAAATTGTTTATTTGCAGCTAGTCTCTTTATTTTCTTTTTCTTTTTGAAAGCCAGTTAAATCACCCAGAAACAGATAATAATGTGAGGAAAGGACAAGAAATGTTAGTTCATATTGTTTGATCGGAATAAAAACTTGGTAGCTTATTTAGCTAGAAGAGTGACAAAAAAGATGTTGTACAAAGAAAGGTAGATGTGGAAATTACATAAAAAAAAAACACTTTAGAAATATAGCACAATATAATTTACGCTGAAAAGGAATAAAACTCCCTTTTCAGCGTCGTATTTGTAAGTTGTAATGGAAAAAAAACGTATACTGCTCTTTTTATTAAGGGTTGGTTACATTTTACTTGACACTTAGCTGAAATTTAAATGGGATTCAACTTCTAGGTTGGATTTTCAGGAATTTGTCATCGCCCAACCAAACACTGCTGAATATTCTGAAGATGCTGCCAACTATCAAGGACAGTGTGATACTGACAGTTTCACCATAAGTGGAGGCTCAAATCCGATCCCAATTCTTTGTGGCAATAATACTGGTCAGCATAGTAAGTAGAACAAACCCATCTCTGAGACCAATTACAGGAGAAAAAATAATCAGTAAAATGCTCTTTGAAGAGTAGGTGTTGGAGTCTTAAAATGTTCCTTATTCAGTTTTTGGCTAAAAAGCGTTGCCTGGATATTTTTTCATGAATTTCAATTTTATTGGGATAATATCCGCGTTTCGTGTCTTGCCCTCAATACTTTGAAGTTGAAAATGAATCATATTTGAAAAAGCTTACTCTATAATAGCCAAACTTCTCTAATTTCTACAGGTTTTTAGCTATTGCTTTATTGAACATTTTATTGAGTGGAAAAACTTCAAGAAAGTGAATGTAAATTTCCAAGAAACAAGACTTTCATAAGTGAACAACTCTACACTAATCAAGCTAAACTGTACTGCCCACTGCAATGAATGGAAATGAATGTGACGTTCTAACTGTAGATATATGTAGATAAAAATTATTAATGGACGTTATTATATCTTCATGGGGATAGGGGATTTTATTTGTCTGTCCTTCATTTGTGGCTGCATTGCAAAAACTAGTTTCTATACTAAGGTTTTCTCTCTTAGCGTATGTGGACATGAGCTCTGGACAAAATGCATTTACAATGACATTCAGTATAGGAAATGGGCCAGGTGAAGAAAATGGCGCTCGCACGTGGAATGTGAAAATAACACAGCTCCCTTGCAACTCCTTAACTAATGGTAAGTGAACAATTTATTGGACAATTTGTTTGTAATTTTCATATTTTTCTGCTTTTTTATATTCTTTGTTCAAACCTTTTTGACTGAGATGAAGCAGATTGAAGACGCTTTTTTTTTAAATTTCCTTTATGGATAATAATTGGGCTCTATTGATAATTGATAATAAGGCTCTAGTCATGTTAGTTACATATTTTTTTACCTGTGTGAGCATTTAAGCTTATATCGTAGGAATTATTTCATAATGGCATTGTTGTTTATTAGTGTAAGAAACAGTCAGTAATCTTGTGCCTACCCTAAATAAATGGATTATAACAACAACAAGACCCTGGAATCAATGTCTTCTGATCCCAATCCTATTGAACCTCTGCAGGCATGCCAACTACCATGCAGCTGAGTGACGCCAGATACGATTAGAATAAAACATTAGAAAACATTAAAAATGACAGAATAGACGTTTAAATATAGTATCTTTGACATTCTTCGGTACTTTTAAGATCTGTTTCTGACAATATAGAATCAAAATAGACACCCTACTATTCGAGTTAGTCACGGCAATTGAGAGTAAGTAGGACCCACAAAAACAGTTTCAGGATAGGGGCTGGTTTGTCTCCAATCACTTATAAAAAAAAGGACTAGAACTCTTAATTTCCGATCGATTGAGCATTCTCCAAGGTTTCTATGACCGTAAGGGGCAAGATGGGGATGATAAAGGGGCAGCCTCTTCATATACGGTATAAATTATGCTCAATCTGGAGTTTAATGTTTATTCTTTACTTTCATAGCAGCGTAGACCAGGAATTCTCCCAGAAATCAAGAGGGATTAAATGTCAATGTTTAACTCCACTCTCCCCTCCCGTCCCTTCCATAGAACTAATTCTGTATTAACCAGAAGGATCAATGAGAGTTGAGATGTTTTGGCATTAAAATGTACCGTTTTGTGACATCTGACTCGCTCCCTAACTACAAAACATTCAGAAATACCTACTTTAGAGGTTTAAAGCTCCCATCTACAAATGTCTGGAATTATGTATTTTTTGGGTCTAGGCGTTTCTCCAGGATGATTTTCCCACGCGAAAACTCCCCCCCTGCAGAAAACCCCCTCTACTCCCCTGCGGAAACTTCCCCTCACAAAACTCCCCTCGGAAAATACCCTCCTCTTGCGGGAAATCTCCAGGGAAAACTCACCCTTCCATGGAAAATTACCCTCAGGATAACTCCCCCCATATTGCCCGTGGATAATTTTGGATGTCCATTAGAAGGGAAATTGAAAGTCCTACTCACCTGTTTAAGTCAGAGGTAATGCTATGGTGTTGCCGATAGTAAAGAGCCATAAGGGTTCAAAGTATTATTATTTATTTATTCTTTCCCAGAGGCACTTTATAGGGAAGGGGTGGTCGTATAAGCTTCGGAGGGTGCTTATTCGATTGAAAATTAGAAGTTCTAGTGCTCTCTTTTAAGAGCTAAAAGTGGTTGGAGGGTAACAAGCCACCGCCCACACCATTTTCCCCAAACGCACCCGATCAAAATTTGAGATAACCATTTTGTTCAAAATTGTCCAGAAGTCAAACAACCATGCCTCCAAGTTTGGCTACTCCCCTTATAGCCCCCAGGAAATGGGCTGTAAGCTATGCAAGTTGCTCGCTATGAAGATACAAGGTTTCGAAGGGCCAGCCCCCCTCCCACGCCCTTTTCCACCCAAATGCATCTGATCAAAATTTTACGAAAGCCATTTTATTCAAACTAGTCTAGAGTTTAAATACCTATGCCTCCGGAGTTGACACCCCCTTGCGTAACCTCCAGTGACGGATCCAGGGGGAGGGCGAGGGGGCGTGCGCCTCCCTAACGTCGTCTAAAGTAGTGTATTTCACTTAATTAACGCAAGTTTGCGTTAATTAAACTTACTCCTAACGCAAGTTTATCGGATAAACCTATTTTGCCCCCCCCCCGCCAAAAAAAAAATCTTGGATCCGCCCCTGGTAACCTCCAATAATAGGGATGTAAATTATGGAAGTTGCTCATTGTTAACATATAAGGTTTTTTATTAAGAAAAGAAAACTTGTTTGATCCTGGATCTCCCAAAAAGCCTTAGACTGTTAAGGTGAAGCTTCAAGGAAATGTTGAAAAAGACACCAAACACAATCAAAACACACTTCGTCCGTGCTAGATGTGAATAGGGAATGTTAGCAATATCTAAGCAATGACGACTGTCATAAGTGTGAAAATTTCAATGTATGTTTAGGGGGAGTTGAAGAGAAACTAGAAGGCAACCAACCCCTCCCCCCTCCTCTCCCTTTTTATGTGCCCCCTCTCCTTAACAAAGGTCAAAATTTTGTAATGGTCCTTTTGTTCAAACAACTCATAGGGTCTAATAGTTAGGGAGGGGGCAGATGCCTCAAAGCTTGCATTATAATAAGTCTCATTTACATATCAGGTGAATACAGGATTAGCTCTTAGGAAGGGGCTGGGTAGAGATAGCAATTGACAGAGTCTCTCTTGATCTCCGGAAAAAATTTCTGTTCTACGCGGTTATTATGAAAGTAAAGAGTAACGTTAAACCCCAAAATGAGCAAAATTTATTCATATAGAAAAGCGGCTGCCCCTTCCTCATCTACACCCCCCTCATGGTTTTAGAAACTTTGGAGAATCATTTGATCGGAAATTGAGAGCTCTAGTCCTTTTTAAATCGAAAGTGATTAGAAAACCAACCAGCCCCCGTGTCCTAGAATTGTTTTTGATGTATGTTCCTTTTTGATATCTCGAGTGGGATCGTACATCCATGATCTTTCTTTGGTAAAAGAAAATCACCAAACATTTGTCAGTGATAGCTTTAAACCTCTACAACCTCTTGTTTTGTGGTTTGGGGGCAGATGCCTCAAAGTGTACGTTTTAATGCAAAAACATCCTAACTCTAATTGCGCCTTCAGGTAAATATATAATTACTTCTAAGGAAGGGTCGGGAGCGGTGAAGGTAGGAATTAATCCCTCATCATTTCTGGAAATAATTATGGTCTACGCTGCTATTATGAAAGTAAAGAGTATTATGAAAGAAAAGAACATTTTAATACTAAAACATCCTAACTCTCATTGAGCCTTCAGATAAATAAAGAATATGTCCTAAGAAAGTAAGGTATAATCCGAGGGGAGTTTTCCGCGTTGGTGGGATTTTCCGGGAGGAAATGCAGGCTCCCGCATTTTTTACTAAAGGAAGATCATGGATGTGTGGTCATTTTTAGATATAAATTTTGCTCATTTTGGGGTTTAATATTGCTCTTTACATTCATAATAACAACGTAGACCAGATATATTTCCAGATATCAAGAGGGATTGTACGTAAATTTCTGCCTTCCCCCAATGCCCCTTCCTTAGAACAAATTCTGTATTTGTCGGAAAGTTCAATAAGAGTTAGGATTTTTTGCATTAAAAAGCACTTTTTGAGGCATTGTCCTCCTCCCTCTCTAACTACAAAAGAATCAAAGATTCCTATTGCAGAGATTTTAAGCTCTCATCAACATATATTTGGAATTGTGGGTTTTTGTGCCAAAGGATGATAATGGATAAAAACATCAAAAAATAAAACAAGAGGGAATTTAAATAAGACAGTGAAATTTGTTTAGACCTTAAAAATATTCTGGCTCTATTATCCAAGAGCCGTCCTCAGCAAACTACGTATATAAATGAAATAAAACTTAAAATAAAATGATATTATTAAGACTGAAATAGAAAATTAAAACAATCCCAAGATTGTTGTTTTTGTGATGCAAAATGGTTGTCTCAAAATTTTGATCGGATATGTTTAACGAAAAAGGCCATGGGGGGAGGTGGGTACTTGCCCTGAGTTCACTTTTCACTTTTAAAAGGGCACTAAAATTTCCGATTTCAATCAAATGAGCTCTCCCCTGAAGTTTGCACGACCACCCCTTCCATATGAAGCACCTCTGGGAAAAAAAAAATACTAAAACTAAATAAACAAACAAATAATATAACATTGAAGCCTTATGGCTCTTTACTACAGGCGACGCTTTAGCGTTGCCTCTGAATTAAACAGGGGAGTAGAACTTCCAATGTCCCATCTAATGAACATCCAAAATTATCCAGGGGCAATATGGGAGAGGGGGAATCTTTAGGGAAGGGGATTTTACGAAGGGGGATTTTTTGGGGAGGGGAGGGGTCCGCGAATTAATTTTTCGATGGGGGGTCTACAGAGAAAAACTTCTTGGGGACGGATGATTTCCCAGGGGGAGCATCTATCACCACAAAATTTTTTTTTAATTAAAAAGTCCTTAAAAACCGCAAGTTTTAAGGGCATTCTCACGAGCTCCACGTAGCCTCTTGTTTTTCATTGCGTAGAGGACTCACTCCATATAATAATGTAGTAATGCTCCAAGTTATTAGACCTTCGATCCTGATTTGATAATCAAACAGTTCGTGGTAAGGAACTGTAAAGTAAGGTGCCACCTGGCTCAATAGTAACCGAAACTCTAAAAAACTGAATTTTGATACAAATAGATGCACAAAAAAAAATCAAATTTTAATGATGATTTCAAATATATAAGTTTCATCAAGTTTAGTCCTACCCATCAAAAGTTACGCGCCTGAGAAAATTTGCCTGATTTTCGAAAAAAGAGGGAACCCCCACTAAAAGTTATAGAGCCTTAATGAAAATCACACCGTTAGATTCAGCGTATCAGAAAACCCTACTGTAGAGGTTTCAAGCTCCTATCTGCAAAAATGTGAAATTTTGTATTTTTTTTTCCAGAAGAAAGATCACGGATGCGTGTTTATTTGTTTTTTTTTTTGTTGTTTTTCTTCAGGAGTGATCGTATTGACCCAGTGGTCCTAGAATATCGTAGGAGGGCTCATTCGAACGGAAATTGAAAGCTCTAGTGCCCTTTTTAAGTAACCGAAAAAATGGAGGGCAATTAGGCCCTCTCCCACGCTCATTTTTTCCAAAACTTACCCGATAAAAATTTTGAGATATTCATTTTGTTCAGAATTGTCAAAAGTATAATAACTATGTCTTTTAGGATGACTTAATCCCCCAAAATCCCTGGGGGGAGGGCTGAAAGTTATGAACTTTACCCAATGTTTAGATATAGTACTGGTTATTGGGTATATGGACGTTTTCAGGGGCAATTTTTTCTGGCAGTGGGGGGGAGGGGGGGCTGGGGGGCTATGTGGGAGGATATTTACACGGAGGAAGTTTTCATGGGGGAAAGGATATTGCTACGAAGAGGGTGCCGGATTTCCCAGCATTACTTAAAAAAAAAGATCAGAAATTAAACAAAAAAAAACAAGTTTATCAACTGAAAGTAAGGAGCCATGGGCGTAGGGAGGGAGGGGCAGGGGGCCGCCGCCCCCTAGACCTTCAACTTTACATTAGATATGGCTGAAAAGGCAGATGATTTGGAAAAAGCAGTTGATAAAACTACATCACACTATCGACTGCCCCCCCCCCTAGACAATATGCTGCCTAATGCTGCCTACGCCCATGTAAGGAGCAACATCAAAACTTAAAACGAACAGAAATTATTAAGTATATGATTGGGTCCGCCCCCTACTCAATGCCTCGCTCTTTAAGCCAAAGATTTTTTATTACTTTCACAAAAGCTATTTATTCTAATTAACGGCCCTTGTGATTAAGGGGTCATTTTTAAAGAATTGGAACAAAATTCGAACTTTAGCATAAATAGCGAGGTAATGACTAGGGAGCGAACCCCCCAATATACGTATTAAAAATATATGAATGTAGAAGTTAGTTACGTAAGTTAATTCGTAAGTTACGTATATTTATTACTAATAAAAACGTTCGTAAATAAAATTAAACAACTTTCGAGAAAGCCATTTAACCAAATAAAATAAAAATTAATATGCAAATTTTGTTTTAATTATTCATATACGGTGAATAAAAACCTGTATTAATTCAAAAACGTTCAAAAATTAATTAAAAATAACGAGTTTTTTTAACTGGAAGTAAGGAGCGACACTAAAACTTAAAACGAACAGAAACTATAACGTATATGAAAGGGAATGGCCACTTTTCAACGACTCGCTCTTTACGTTAAAGTTTGGCTCTTTCTCATAACTCTATTTTTTTTTAAACAATAAAAACGTTTAGCGTAAAGAGCGAGGCGTTGAGGAGGGGACAGCCTCTTTCATATACGGAATAATTTCTGTTCGTTTTAAGTTTTAATGTCGCTCCTTACTTTCAGTTTAAAAGAGCTTTATATATTTAATTCCCGATTTGAATCATCTGATTGGCTGACAACCAATCAGAAAATTCTTGGAAAGATTCACGTTGGCTTAAATTAGCGCCAACTAAATCTCAGTACTAGCAGAATCTTATTCAGGTAGACTATTTGTGGTTTTTATGTTTTGTAGCAGATTACTTCTTGAAGCGGAATAAAGTGTTTTTCTCATGTCATCTAAAAATAAACAGGCTGTGATAACTGGAAAATATAGTCTAAAGAAGAACATGATCGAAAAAAATACAAAATGGTACTAGAATTCAAATATTTCTTCCAGAACTGAGTTCCCTATAAAAGAAACAACTGATTTTCAAACTGTTCAACAATTTAATCAATACGTCACTGCAAATAGCTCCAATAGTTAAGAGATGGTGATTAATTAAACCTAATGAAACCTCTGTCTTTTTAGCTCCTGCACAATGTCTTCAATACTATACTTCAACAACAGGTACACTAACGTCTTTCAATTATGGGGATGGTCTGACACATTTGGCAAATCAAGATTATACCATTTGTATACGGATGGCTGAGGTATATTTTTCATTACGCCGCCAATTCTTCTTAGCTTAAAAAATAAGAAGTATCGGTATTTGTTAATGTCCTTTTTTAATCTAAAGTCAACAGTGACATTGAAACTTAAACGGACAGACAGTATTTATATATGAGAGAGGCTTCCCCATCCTTAACCCTCACCCCTTGCCGTTTCTTCACGCTAAAGTTTTATAGTGGTCTGCTGAAAACATATACGGGTCCAAAATAAATGACTAACCCTTTCGTTCCCACCGATCACAATTGAGGACAAATCTTTAATCTTTCATCCCAGAACCCAGTGAAAATATAATGAAATCACTGACATGCCATCTGTTAGAGAAGTGTCTTTCAAGTATTTCACCTGTACACAGTATCGCCATCTAAGGTAAGCCATGCGTTCTAGCCCGATAGAAAGTCTCAGGTAGGTCAAACATCAGAAAGGTAAGAATTCTTCCTTTTAAAAGTTTTTTTACTCTGATAAGGGCTGGATTTGGAAGTCTGGGATTTTTGCTGTAGAAAATTATGTCATTAAACTTTCCTTAGACAACTGTTACATCATCTTTGCAACTCTGGGTTATCAGCACATCACCATTGCGTTTTGTCCCCGTTTGTGGACGCTGGGAAACAAGGGTAGTTGGACCGATGACACTGTAGTAGTGAATGTCAAAGGGACATCTAGGGGTCTCTTGTTGTTTTTACGATTTCTGTTGCTAGAGGGCACCAAGGTATTCGATAAGCACATGTCCTTGTTTGTGAACAATGGGAAATTCAGAGTTCCATGCACGGTAAGACCGGAAAAACATGTACAATCGTATCCATGGGATCGCATCATCTCGAACGAATAAATTTCCAAATGGGGATAAATCCATTTATTTAGACAGTGAAAAAAACAGGTACAAAAGTCCAGATATTTCGATTACATATACAGCAATCGTCATCAGTAGAATTACTAAAATAATATAACTGAAACTAGCATATTTATATACAAAAAAAAGTAACTTTTCAGGTCATTCACAAAATAATTAACTTCCGGCTTATTCACTGGATTATTTTCAGAGAAAAGTCACTGACAGAGTTCATTCAAAGTCTCGATGTAAATTCTCTTCTTTAATATTGCCCAAACGTAAAATAAATTTGTAATAAAGATGGCAAAGTCTTCTGTGTCTTCTAATTGCAAAAGAAATGTTGAGTTTATAGTTGTGTACTTGGTAGGTCTTATTTCCCCATATGTACGACGTATCGTGACGTAACACCTTTAAGTAGGCATTCCCTTCTTAGACCACACTGCCGTTCTATCACAAACGAATAAATTTCCAAATGGGGATAAATCCATTTATTTAGACAGTGAAAAAAACACTGTCAAAAAAATGTTTTTTTCACTGTCTAAATAAATGGATTTATCCCCATTTGGAAATTTATTCGTTTGTGATAGAACGGCAGTGTGGTCTAAGAAGGGAATGCCTACTTAAAGGTGTTACGTCACGATACGCATCATCTCGGAAATCCGAAATCTGTGAATAATCGGCATAGTGTTTCTTTCAGGAATGGAAAGACGAAAAAAACTCAGTGCTGCAGATTGCCTTGTCGTCTTTGACGATCTCGATGTTACTGATCTTTCAAGCGAAGAAGATGACAGCGATCCCACATGGGATCCATCTGACTTTCCAGGAAATGCGGAAACCTTCTACGAGCTGCTTGACGATCAAGAAACGGAACTCGGCTGTGAATTCGACGGTGCAAGTGAAAGCGATACAGTCGCTGCTGTTATTGAGGATGTTATTTATGGATCTGCAAGTGCTCATATTTCTGAGACCCCAGCTGTAAGTTCTAACAATGGAAGCAAGCGAAAGGGTGTTTGGAGAGCTGCTGACCATCCATTAGCAGGAGCGCGACCGACCTTCCAAGCAGACCGTGATGAATTGCTGCCAGACATTCTATTGCTGAAGGAGCCAGTAGAGTTTTTCCTCAGACTGTTCCCAGATGCCTTGATCGAGAAAATTGCTTTCGAATCTACCCGCTATGCTGTTTCACAAGGTAGCAGTTTCAGCGTTTCTGTACATGAAATGAAGCTCTTCCTGGGGATAAACCTAGTAATCACTTACCTCAAATACCCGCGCCTGAAGTGGTACTGGAAATCTGACGAAGCAATGCGGATTCCGATTGTTGCTGATTCAATGTCTCGCAATCGTTTTGACGAAATTTCCAAATACCTTCATTTCAATGAAGCGCAGAGTGGGGAAAATGATAAATTTTTCAAAGTAAGACCGGTTCTTGACGTTTTGAAGAGTACATTCTTACAAAATGGTCCTCTCGAAGAACACCACAGCATAGACGAAATGATGATACCCTTCAAAGGTCGCTCCCAAATGAAGCAGTACATCAAATCCAAACCCAAACCTTGGGGTTTCAAATGTTGGGCTCGAGCTAGTTCTTCAGGATACATCCACGAGTTCGAAATGTATGAAGGAGCTGCGGTAGGGAAAGAAACGTTTGGATTAGGCGTTGGTGGTGATGTCGTTGCTCGTCTTTCCCAGAAATTGACTGGAAGAGGTTATAAAATCTATGCTGATAACTTCTTCACCTCAGTTTCGCTAGCTGAGTATCTCGCTGGAAATCAGATTCATCTCGTTGGGACAGTCAGACAGAATCGAATCGCAGAAGCAGCTTCCAAGCTGAAGCCAGAAAGAGAGTTGAAGATTGAGGGTCGTGGAGCAAGTTCTGTCGTCACAAATAACAATGTCACAATTTTGCGCTGGTTTGATAACAAGATCGTCCACACCATTTCCACCTACGCTGGTGTCGAACCTCAAGATGAAGTCAAAAGGTGGTCAAAGAAAGACCGAATGCAAGTACCAGTGAGGCGTCCATATGCCATTCAAGAATATAACAAATCAATGGGAGGTGTCGATCTCATGGACTATTTCATTGCTTTGTACCGCCATAACCGGAGAGGGAAAAAATACTACATGAAGGTCTTTTGGAACTTCGTTGACGTTGCAGTTGTAAATGCGTGGATTCTGTATCGTAAGGCACAAAAGGCAGGGATGGAAAAGCACGATTTAGACGCTGGACTGAAAGAGCTTGGCCTATTGGAGTTCAAGGCCAGTGTAGCAAGAACTTTGATCAATGGAAAACTGGTTTTGCAGCATCTGCTAGACCTCGCGGGAGACCTTCCCAGTCACCGTCGGTTTCTCAGACACGAAAACGAAAGTATAATTGCATTGTTGCACCCGAGACTCACTATGACGGACTGACTGGCCACTGGCCTACCAAGACGAATGCCGCCAACGCAGGACGCTGTTCGCTAGAGTCGTGTACTAGCAAGTCGCGGATCAAGTGTGTGAAATGTGAAAAGGTTTTGTGCCTTGAATGTTTTGAGAGTTTTCACACACGCTAAGTGTCAGTTTTTTGTAATTGAAAATAAATAGATGATACTTTTGTTCGCAAATCTTTCTGCTGGAAATTGTGAAAAATTAGAAACCTTAGTTCCCACCGTCCACATATGAGGACATATTTTTTCTGCACCACCAAGCGGTGATGCAAAGATGCAAGTTACACCACTAGAAAGAGCGCATTTTTCTCTCTCAGAAATGACTATTAAAAAAAATCCTACCAACTTTCTTAAAATTCGGGACTGAAAGGGCTAATGGGGTTTTGCAAGTGTTTATTTACCGATCACCTATTACCTTCGCACTGGAGACTCTATTGATTAAAGTAAAGGTACATTAAAAAGCTCTTGCATTCTTGAAGTATTTTGAAACGTACTTTTATTCTTTTTTAAGCAGCCATTCTTAAAGCTTTGGAGACAAAAGGCCTAACTTTAGCGCAAAGAGCGAAGGATTAAGCAGGGGGTAGGCGTCCTCAAATATGGAATCATATTTTTTCGTTTTAAGTTTTAATGTTACTCAAAACTCGCATTGGAAAAAAAAAATTAATTTCACTTCGTTTTTAATACCTTACACTGAGTTACCCTAGATGTGAGAAGGGATGTCCCCCATTCCAAACCAGACTTTTTAACCCAAGAAAAACTATCGTAATACATTCTAAGACCACATAATAACAAATAAGAAAAAAGTAAGTCATGTCATTAAATAGCCGAGAAAACGAAGTTTTTTATTAAAAAGAAAATTGAGTTGTGAGAAAGTCAAACTTTAGCGTAAAGAACGAGGCGTCGAGGATGGGATAGCCCCTTTCATATACGGAATAATTTTTGTTCGTTTTAAGTTTTAACGTCGTTCCTTACTTTTAGTTTAAAAAAAACTTGTTTTTTTTTTGAACGTTTTTGAATTAATTCAGGGTTTGATTTTGGCTCATCGTACATGAATAATTAAAACAAAATTTGCATATTAATTTTACTTTTATTTGGTTAAATGGCTTTCTCGAAACTTGTTTAATTTTATTTACCAATGTTTTATTAGTAATAAATATACGTAACTTACGAATTAACTTACGTAACGAACTTCTATATTCATATATTTTTAATACGTATATTAGGGGGTTCGCCCCCTTGTCAATATCTCGCTCTTTAAACTAAAGTGCGAATTTTGTTCCAGTTCTTTAAAAATGACCCCTTAATCACAAAGGCCATTATTTAGAATAAATAGCTCTTATGAAAGTACTAAAAAATCTTTGGCTTAAAGAGCGGTGTATTGACTAGGGGGTGAACCCAATCATATACGTAATATTTTCTGTTCGTTTTAAGTTTTGATTATGCTCCTTAATTTCAGTTGGAAAACTTGTTTTTTTATATTTAATTTCTGATCTTTTTTTAAATAATGCTGGGAAATCTGGCATCGGGGATGGGACATAGCAATGTCCCATCCCCGATGAAAACTTCTTTCATGGAAAGATTCTCCCACATAACCCCAGACCCACCCACCCACCCCCCCCCCCACTACCAGAAAAAATCCCCCTGAAAACGTCTGTAACTTTCCCAATAACCAATACTATATGTTAACATTGGGTAAAGTTCATACTTTTCAGCCCTCCCCCCAGGGACTTCGGGGGATTAAGTTATTCTAAAGGACATAGTAATTATATTTTCGACCATGCTGAACAAAATGGCTATCTCAAAATTTCAATCGGGTGGTTTTGGGAAAAAATGAGCTTGTGAGTGGGCCTAGTTGCCCTCCGTTATTTTTGGTCTCTTAAAAAGGGCACTAGAACTTTTAATTTCCGTTCCAATGAGCCCTCCCACGATATTCTAGGACCACTAGGTTGATTCAATCACCCCTGGGAAAAAAAAAACAAAAAAAAAATAAATAAAAAATAAACACGCATCCTTGATCTTTCTTCTGGCAAAAAATGGAAAATTTCATATTTTTAAGATAGGAGCTTGGAGCTCGCAATTCAGTTTTCCCATATAGTTACTTTTATTATTTAAATGATACAAATTTTGGCTTACATAGTTAATAAAAGTTTCTTATATAAAACCATTCTGGTGTCTTATATAGTGCTTTGTGCGGTTGGATTTCTGAAGTTGAACCATGCATTTCCTATAATTGATACAGCCATCGCAAAATTATGGGAAGATAAGAAAATCGTGAGATTTCGGGGAGGGAAAAAAAGCCCCTGGATAATTACTCCGAACATCTCCACATAAAAAATTTTGCAAAGAGAATGCAAGACAATTAAAAAGAATTTCGTATAGTAATTCTGTCGAAACCCCCCAGTTTAACATTTCCCCTGGAATATTCACTCTCCACAAAGTTCCCTCGCCAAGGAAGGTTCTCCCCACAGAAATTCACCCTCAGCACACTACAGTAGGGTTCTCTGATACGCTGAATATGATGGTGCGATTTCAATTAAGGTTTTATAACTATTAGGGGGTCTTTCCCCTTTTTTTTAGAAAATCAGTCAAATTTTCTCAGTCGCTCCTTACTTACAGTTCGTTACCACGAACTGTTTGAAACACGGTCAAATGATCTTAATTTAAGCCAAGGGAAAATTTTATTTGAATCTTTTAATATTAAGTTATTGTAAATTAGGTTTACAGAAATATCTCCAGTATCTGTATTTAAAGAAAGATCTCTACAGAACCCTGTGCTCTTGTGGGAAGTTTTACATTGGCAGGATCCGTCAACAGCTGGTAGAACGACTGGATGAACACAAGATTTTAATAGATAAATCTCTGAAATGTGAAAATGAAATGATAATTTTGATTCTGCTTTGGCCCTCCACATTTTTGAAAGTTCAGATCGTTTAGTTTTTTTTGATGAGCTAAGCTTATTATCCACAGAAAATGGCTTACCACAATTTCTTAGGGAGGTGATTGAAACTAAAAAATACATAAACAAAGACCTTGCTTTAAATAGGGATACTGGAGATATTTTGTCTTCAGAGTGGTAACATATTTTTTGGTAGTAATGAACTTGAAACTCGTCTGACCTTGAATTAATTTAGTGATTACTTTTTCTAGACATCTTGATACGAATTGGAACTATTGCGATCTATTGACCTATGTTCAGGGTATTCATTTACATTTTGAGCCAACATATATTGTATTTAAAGTGGTTTTAAGCAAGAGATAATTTTAGCCTAATCGAAATTGGCAACAGATTTTCGCACTCGTTTGATTTTTGTTTTGTTTTGGGACTGACCCCTTTTGATTATGTCGCTCAGAATGTGCCCTAGCTTTGAACGTTCTTAGGGGAAAGCCATGTTGTTGGAGTGCACTAAGTCCTCGAGTTGGTTTCGTCCCTCCTGTTCATGGATCTCTATTTCCGAAAGAAAGAATACTTCTAATTAGATTTGTTCTATCTGCAAAGCTGCCACTGAATCCTCTAATGACTCCAGTAAAAATGATCCTCCTGACTCTTCAATAAATATCCACACTCCTCTGAATGCCGTGGCCCTATGTCTCAAGATTGGTTCTTGGGTCTCAGCCAGCAAGCACCTATAACAAACAATCCGGGTCATATTCCTGTGAAAAGTGAACAGATAAAGCAGGGTAATTCTGCCTGCAAAGAGTCTGTTAGTTCGGTGCGTCAATTTTCAGAAACTTTTGTATTTGCAGATGAAATTTCTCATTTGATTGTGAACTCTGCCCTGATTTTTGTCTGTGGTGAATTTGCAAGTGGCATTCCAGAAACTGAAATCACTGAAGCTAGGGCTAACTTTTACAGCCTGTATGCGTTGGTGACTGCAAAAAATTTCCTTTGTAAATTTACTGAAATCCTGTGAAGAGAGTAATGAGATGTGGTAAAGATGTAGAAATATCTGCAACAAAAGAAATTTTAAAGCTGATTTGTATTTGGACCAGACAAGTTTCAAATGGCTAGTAATAGCACCTTGCTCATTCAGAGAATGCCCTTTATCAAAGTCTGATTCCAGTGTACGCTTAGATCTACTTGTTAATGACTGAAATGGCAGAAAGCTAGAGAAGTCTGTTAATTCTCTTGAGAAAATTGAAAAAGAGATACAGTCCTCGCTGTCGAAGTACCCAGGCCCCTCAGAACCTCTCTCCCCTTTAATATCATCTGATTGGCCTTCCCTTCCTGACAGATCTGATACAGTAGAGACTATTACTATTGCTATCCTGCTAGCCTCGTTACGTGATCCTATTTCCAGAAAAAAAAAATGAATTAAATAATCTCGGCCCGAGCTTTATCAGAGAAATAAAAAAAACCAGTGATTTGATCTTTATTACTATAGCGGCTGACTCTGAATTTTTTTTCCCGGTTTACTGTTGTTTGTATATGGAGACAATTAGCTTCGCCTCCGTGGAAAACTAATTTGTAGTTATATCTTAATAAATATTTAGTTGGTATTTTGGTTTGGTTAGGCCGTCCTAGACGAGTAGATTGGTGCGCTGGATTTAGAATTCTTCGTCCGAGAGGGTAAGGGTTCGAGTCCTAGTGTACCCAATGTTTTGGTTGGGACGAGATCAGTGATATGACTCTGTAAGCTCAGCCAGAGTCGACCTAGCTCTAAATGGGTACCTGGAGAAATGTGGGGAAGGTAAACAGGAAAGGGTGTGCGAAAGCTCAGGATGATTGGCCCCAACCCCCATTGAACTTCCTGGTTGAAGGGCCACAAACGGAGATCAGCACCACCGGTTGGGACTGTAAAGTCCAATGCCGTATTCTTCACCTTTGGTTAGGCTAGGTAAGATTCCATTTTGCATGCAGCCCTGCCATACTTACCCTCCCCCCTAATGTACAAATATACAGCCCAAATTATATACATCGTATCAATTTTCCAAGCGTTCAGTTATTTCAAACCCGTACCTATTGGTCCAAATTCTCAATTGGGTACTGACCTAACAGATAAGTAACGAAGCGTCATTTCAGTCAGAAGCATTTTTGAAGTATTGTACCGTCCATGTGATTAAGTTTGGTTACGAATTCTTCAGAGTTCAGACAGACAAACTGATTCCCTAAAAATGATTACTTGCCATAGTTTCTCTCATATTGGAAAAAATTATGATTGTCCTTCTCTGAGGTGCGTTCGTTGCAGTGGAAATCATAGATCAACGAAAGCTACTCCTTGCTATAACGCGGCTTGTTGCCCAAATTGTAACTAGAATAATGATATTAATAAAATCTTTTCTGTTACCATCAAAATTTGTCTGTTATTTTCAAAATCAAAAATGATGCAATCAAAATCGTTTCTGGTATTATCAAAATCTTACCAATTATTGCAAAAGTCTAGAGCAGTAATATCAAAATCTTGTCTGATATTAACAAAATATTTTCTAGTATTATCAAAACTTGTCAATATTATCAAAATCTAGCATAGTGCTATCAAAATCATATCTGATATCATCAAAATCTTGCCACGCATTACCAAAATCTTGCGTATTATTAACAAAATCTTGTCTGATGTTATCAAATATTTTGTATTGCATTATAGAAATTTCGCTTGGTACTACCAAATCTTGTCTAATATTTTAAAATCTTGTCAGGTGTTAAGAAAATCATCTCTGGTATTTGAAAATCTTACATGGTATTATCAAAATCTTGCAAGCTGTTAAAAAAAATCTCGTTTGGTACTAGAAAAATCTTAGCTGACATTAACAAAGTATTTTTTGATGCTATCAAAAGATGTCTTTTTCTATCAAATATTAATCATTTTCTTTTTTCAATGTAAATGGGAAAGGTTTTTTCCTTAGCAAAATTCTAAAGTAATATTTTTTTTTGTATTGATGTTTTACCTAAGATATAACAAGAGTCTAATTTTCCAAGGTAATGGAATATCGCCAAGAAAAAAAAAACATGTTCTGTTGTCATGAAAAAATAGTGCCCTAAAATAAAAGAAATATAAAACAACAAAATGCGAAGGGGCATTTTTATTGAAATAATGTCACATACAATATTAGCCTACATGTTATTGATATCTTTGATAAATTTTAATGTTTTGAATTCATATCAGAAAATAATTGATCATGTTCTCTCTTGACAGGGGTAATTATCCTCTTCAATTACTTCATAAGGTACATCTGTTTGTATATGACCAATGGCATTGTTATTTTAACAGACAATTTACTTTTCATTGATTAGTCTTTATATTTTCTAGACTGTTGTCTAATAATGCCTTTTTATTTTGCTTGCGATTTCATTGTCTATTACCACATTGTTCTTCCATAGGTAAAAATTTTGAAATGTAGATAAAAATATGACTTGACATATGACATGATATTACCACAACAATATGCCTGTCTTCTTCTTGCCCCTTTTCGAATAGTAATAGCAAAAATGTAATGATATGATTTATCAGCAGGCAGGATATTACCAGAAGTATTAGCAAGAAGTTGGCCCTCATCATCAACTATTATTTTCATGCTTGCATTATCTTTAAGCACTATCATCTCTGAAAATGTTACTGTGGCATATCCACCAAAGAAATTTAACTTTTCACTTTTATGACAACGCATGCATAAGTGTTTAATTATGTCACTATTAGTTCTTGTTTTGAAGTTCAAATATTTGTCTTTATACACATTCAACGCTAAGATGACTCTATAATGAAGACATACTGTCTTGAAATATTTCATCCTCACTTTCAAATGATTTATACATGTTTATTCTACCAGTACACTAGTCGTAGTGATTGAAAACGTACAATAAATTAATAAGGAGTCCTAGACTAGAAATATACTTTCATTTCGAGTTGCCGCTTAAGGCTTTTGCTACAGCAATTATATATTTCTGAAATCTTTGAGAACTGCTTAAATCACTACACAGAAAAGAATTTACTTTTGCTGAAGGTAAAAAAAAGTTGTTTCACAATAGGGCCAACGCTCCGTGTGCGCATGTGAAATCGTATGACCTTCACTCAAGATCGGAGAAATCTAAAACACAAAAAAGAACACAGATCAAGTACCAGTTCATTGACTCCAACAGTTACACAACTAGTTAAACAACAGGGTTTTTCCTATACATTAAATCTGTTTCAGTTTTTTTTTCCACTTTTTGAAGAAAAAAGTTTCCGGTTGGCATGCTCCTGACTTTGGAAGAATTCCGTGAGAAACTGATCAGGTATTAAATTCTTAATAAAATAAAAATAATAATTTAAGTGGTTGTGTAACTTCATGTTTCTGTATCTCATAACTGCGAAAATCCATTCACCTGTCTCTGACTCTTGAAGAACCTAAAAAATTCTCTTTGTGTGTTTTTCAACTTAAAAAAAAATTTTTGCACATCTTTCCGAGTTTGAAAAAATCCCATTCACCTGTGTCAGACTCCGTGAAAACTCATGTTCATGTGTCTCTGTCTCTTGAAAAATCCATTCACGTCTCACTGGCTGTTAAAAAAAGCTCCAGACTGTTTACTCCCATCTAGATAATTCTGATCAGTTTCTTACAAATTATTGCCAAATTCAGTTTAAAAAAACTCTTTATTTGGTTTGAAGAAAAACCTCGTTTTATGTGGATAAAAATACCGAAATAGAACTATCTTTTCACTGTAATTGTAGCATCTGCAATGTTCTTTCTTATAATGTCACCGATTTTGAAGAGGCCAGCTCAGTGGATTTTGAGCTTATGAACACTAGAGCAGATGCAGAGAGTCTCCAAAAAAACAAGGAAAAAAATGTTGGATGAGCTAAACTCCTTAAGAACACCGAAAATAGAGAGAAACACATATTCTTCCGTTAGTATTCTTCTATTTCTTCCTTTAGTGAGAAACTAATGGAAGAAAGGGCACCCTTACCGCTCCAAGAAAGTTCAAAAGCACAACAAAGCTAATCGAAAAGGAAGTACTGTATTACAGAAAGGAATCTCGGTAAAAAAGATCGATTCAAATAAAAGATTGAAAAAAGAAGAGTTCCCCTACAAGAATTCTTCACATTCTTAGAGAAATGATAGAGAAGATTTGTGTACAAAAAATAGAACCTACAAATCATCATCATTGTTCTGGAAGAACTCCAATTTATCAATTTACGACAAATATTTTTACTGACGGCTCTTGTAAGAATATTTTGCTCTATATTTGCCATAAATCTGTTTTTCCCTATTAATTTTGTCTTAGATCATCGATATATCTTGGTTAAGGAGTTAAAAAAAATATGCCCTTGTTTCTTTAAAAGTGTATTTTAGTGTCAGAATGCCAATGCACTCATTACTATGGACGTTTGCTTTGTTTCGGGGTGGGGAGATACACCTAGAGTAGCATTTTACCTATAAACCAGGTTTATTCTAAAAATAAAGACGGGTTAAGCTTAAAGATGTTTATTGCTTAACAATATTCAAAAGGAGTTTTTTTGAAGAACCCACATATTTACATAAAAATAATGCTTAAAGTTTACTATTACAATCCACAAACTAGGATCCCGCAGCATGATATACAACAACTACTACTACTAACAACTCACAGCAGCACCAAGTCGGTTGAGGACAACATAGCTTCGCAAGCTCCTCCTTCATCCCAGTCTGTTCAAAGCCTCCCTTTTTACACCCTCTCTAGGAAGTTCCCTTTCTTTATGACGTCCTCCCACTCAAGACGAGGACGACCTGCTTTCCTCTTAGCCCTTGACGGTTGGCCAAAAACGACAATCTTCGGCAATCTGTCATTATTCATCCGCAAAACGTGCCCTAGCCATTTCAATCTTTCTTTCATTATAGCCCTAGAAAGCGGGATTGAACCACATTTTTCATGCAGCGCCCATGCTTCAGAGCCATACTTGACCATTGTCATCACTGTAGCTTCTAATATTCAAATCTTGGGTTGCAGACTTATATTCCTGTACTTTCAAACTTTTTTCAACTGTGAAAAAACTCCCTGAGCCTTGGCTATTGTACTTTTAACATCTTCACTGCTCCCACGGTCTTTACTAATAATACTACCAATGTAAGTGAAGCTGCCGACCTGATCAATCTTTTCGTTCCCCAACGTCACCTTCTCATCTTCACTTATTCCTAGTCTTAGTGACTTAGTCTTCTTAACATTAATTTCCAGACCTATTCTAGCACCCTGAATTCGCAAAATCTGTAAAAGTTCATTCATTTTGCTCAGACTTTCATCTAAGATGCTTAAATCATCAGCATAATCTGAGTCCAGGAGAGTTTTTCCTCCCCATTTGATTCCATGATCTCCCCTTGCTTTTCCTGTGCTCCTTAAGACACAGTCCAACAAAATGATCCATATAAAAGGGGATAGAACCTAACCCTGCTTTACTACTGATTTAATACACAACCAGCTGCTAACCTTATTTCCTACTTTAACCGTAGCAGTGTTATTCCCGTACATAGCACATCACTTTAATGTGTTTGTCCGGTATACCATACAAGGATAAGACCTTTGCTAAAGCTCTTCTATCAACAGAATTGAAAGCTTGCTAATAATCTATAAAACTGAGGACCAAAGGCGTTAGGCAACTCAGGCACTTCTCGATTATTAACCTAAGAGTGAAAATTTGGTCCACACATCCTCTACCTTCTCTAAGACCGCACTGTTCTTCTCTTAAAACTTTGTCTACAGCATCTCGCAGTCTAAAGTATCATATTACTAAGTAATTTGCTACCTACAGAGACCAGACTAATGCCTCAATAATTACCACACTTACTCATATCATCTTTCTTATGCAGTGGTTTATTAAGGTTTTCCTAAAACCGTTAGGTATTTCCTCTTTTTCAAAAATCAAATTTATAATCTTCAGTAACTTATTTCTAAACTCAGAGCCACCATATTTAAGAAACTCATTTACCACACTATCAGCACCTGGAGTCTTATTATTTTTAAATCCATTTCGTACTGTCGCTAATTCTTCCTCATAAAACAAATCTTCCTTTACCTCCAAGGTATCACAAACTTTTTCATTTTCCTCTGTATCTTTTCCTGCAATTCTATGTCAGTTTGGCACATTCTCAAAATGTTCTGCCCATCTCTCTTTAACTCTTTCCTTATCACTAATTGTGGCCCCATTCCTGTCTTTAACAGGGACAAGTCCAAATTGACTACTCCCTCTCAATTTATTAACATGCCAGTACAATATTTTATTGTTATGCAGTCTATCTGCATCTTCCAGATCCTTGGCAATTTTATCCATGGCCTCCACTTCACACCTCCTTAGTTCATATTTTAATTTTTACTCCCCTTTTTTTACATTCATTTTGATTTCATATGACCTATCACTCAGATAATTCTTGTACAAGCTCCTTCTCCTCTCTATTAAAGATAAATCTTTTTCACTAATATTCTTAGCTGCAGTCCTAACTTTCTTCGGTGCTTTCGCATGTTCCGGGCGTCTCTAAAAAGTCAAGTTTGGTTAATGGTAATGAAATAAAATGAAATAGGGTGAATATATAATAGTTTAGCAACAAATTTTGACAAGTTCAACTCCGAAAAAATTGCATTTTTCTCACTTTATTATATGGTGGTTATTGTCTCAGTGGTGGTTATATCTCACTTTATTATATGTGGTTGTTCTTTATCACTTTTATTATATGGTATAATCTTTTATTATATGGCGTATTAAATGGTGGTTATATCTCACTTTATTATATGTGGTTATTCTTTATCACTTTTATTATATGGTGTAATCACTCGGTCAAAAATCCCAGTAGGTTCATGTGGCATAATGTAGTACTGCACAAGCTTTTTTTATGATAAAACATATGATAGCTCACTTTCCAGAGATTACAGTCGATTTCTTCATGGCCACAGTCAATAACAAAAATGCACGCTCCACAAGAGAAAAAAATATAACTCCACAAGACGAATTTTTCAAGCCAATAAATTCAGTGTCACATAGTCCAATCATCTTGGGAGCTATCGATGTAGTATTCAAGCAGAGAAGCGCTTCATCAAACTTTTATACCTTCGTTCAAGGTTAAATTGACTTGTTTTGTAATAGTGAAAGTAGTAGTTCATTGATCCCAAAAGAATTTATTGCGTAGCCAGCACGCGAGTCTACTCAGAGTTCATCAACCCCCCTTTCTTTCACTTCTTCATGAACCTTATTCGTTCAAAAAGAACAAATCCACAATAAAATTTTGTTTTGTTTCGATCTTCATTTTAAGCTATCTCTCACAGTGATGATTACAAACAAACTAAAACCTAAACAGTATTCTGTTCGTCTTTAACAATAACAAATAATCTTGACTAACAAACGTATACCATTTTCATTTCCTACTCAAAATAACGTCATCAAAACTACGTAAAATGTATTTTATTCTAAAAGAAAAAATCACGACTAGCATGCTGATATAGTTTTCATTTCAGATTCCAAAATAATATCAACCAAATTTTTTGTTTTAAGTATATGCAATGTCATTTAAATACTTGAAATTAAAAAGTTGTAAAAACACCCATGTTACAACAAAATAGATAAAAAACGGAACGGGTTGTGAAACCGGTTACGAAACTGGAACCGGCGGAACTGGAACCAGAACCGACGGAATTAGAACCGGAACCAGAGGAAATTGAACCGGTTGCGGAGCCTTCAGATCCAGTACCAGAACTAGCGGAAATAGTACCATAAATAGTGGTACTGGAACCGGAACCGGCGTAATTGGAACCGGTTACGGAACCGGAACCAGAACTGGTGGAATTGGAATCGGTGGAACAGGAACTGGGACCGGAATATACTTAACAAACATTCAAAGTTAGAGAATTCTTTGTGCAAGAGTTCATTTGATGATCTTCAATTAGGTTAGGGAATGACCTATATAACTAACACTCAAGGCCAGAGAAATCGGTTGCGCAAGAGTTCATTGATCCTCCAAGTGCGTTGGGGCTGAATCATTGCGCAACTAATACTCAAGACTAGAGAAAATGGTTGTGTAAGAGTTTATTGCTCCTCCGAGTGTCTTAGGAAATGGCCTTCACTAGTGATTGGCTACTTACTTTCTATGAAAGCCATATAACTCCTACCAAATTAATGAGATGCATGGATAATTTCGGAGACCACACTGCCTTTCCATGACGATAAAATAAAAGTTCAAAAGAGTGAGAAAATCCTTTTTAATAGACAATGTATAAAAATTCATAGAAAATACCAGATATTTCGGTCACATGTACAGTGACCGAAATATCTGGTATTTTTTGTGAATTTCTATACACTCTATTAAAAAGGATTTATCCCTATTTTGAACATTTATTTTATAATTAAATGCATTCTACTCATGAGCCAGTAAAAGGGGGAAAAATTTGTACAATGGAAGTAAGATATATGTTCAAATTGTTGTTGATCTTATTAGGGGTTTAGGGAGAGGAACATTAATTTTAGACGGATTTGTTCCGCATTTATCTTAATTTTCCTGTACCATTGTTTGGGCTTGTTAGCATATCGATCTTTAACTTTATTATTACAATACTTAGAAGCTGCTTTTCTAAATTTTTTCTTCAGGAACTTTTTAAGACTATTAGCCTCAGAAATACAGCCTAGCGTGAAAAAAATTGACTTTTTTCTCTTGTAATATGTTTTGAAAGTTTCAGCAACATAAGGCTTATCAGGAGAGCACGTTTTAATTTTTTTTTTCTTGGTAAAATCGGATTCATAATTACTCCTAAATAAATTTTGGAGGGACAAAGCCTTTCAGGTCAACATCATTTGTTTGAAACACTGGCGACCAATTTTCAGTAGTAATCCAAGAGCCAAAATTGTAGAGTCCTGGGTCAAAAAGAGTTCTGTAGACAGTCTCAGTAATAGCAGAGGACTTTTTAATTTTTGCCACCAGATATAGGATAAGGCTAAAGCGGTAACTACCCCTTAAAGGTGGCGGAGTGGAGATGGGTGTCTAAGAGTTTGATAGATTGGTTCGTATTAAATCAAAAGCAGTATAGACCTTTGTAATTGGGACCTTTACAACCTGTTTTAAATAAAAATTATTACAAGTAGATTCATTACAAGTATTACAAGTTTTAGGTCATTTGTATCACCTAACAGGAAAATTCCAGTATTTAAGTATGTTCACAGTTCAGAGTTTATTTATTCATCAATAAATCTACAACAAATACTTCAAATCAGTCTAGGCCAGGAAATGGAATGTAAGGCCCTATGGCAAGAACAAAACAGGGGAGAAACAAAAATGATACATATACATCCAATAAACATTTTCAACATAATGCATTCACGTCGCCAACCTAAACAATACCAAAAATCACAAGCTAGGCAGGGGAGTTGTAAATGATTGACAAACTCAAATGAACTGAGCTGGTGAATCAACTCAATTTACTTTGGTAGCATATGACATGTAATTTTTCAATAAAATGTATTTTGCCAACACGTCTCTGATTAGGACAGTAATAAAAACAACAAAGGACAATTAAATTGAAAGGACGTGATAAGACGTAAGTTGAACACATTATCACATCAAATTGACATATGCAAGTTACGAGCGTGTAATTCAGTAATAGCGATTATATTTGATTTACATATTTCAGAAAGGGAGTCTATTTCATTCAGTTTTCCAAAGTTAAGACTTACAGCGTTGCTTAACAAAACTAGGGGGAATTGAAAACAATTTGTGAAAATACCAATTTTACACTTCACTTTCTCATACCACAAATAGAGTCAGGGGGTCTAGTGGGATTTGCTGCAGGGGCCACGTTGGTATAGTCAGAACTGAGGACTGGGAATCATCCACCTTTTTCATATGCCAGGTCATTTAATTAAGGAGGTACTACCAGAAAATCTAAACAACAGTAAGTAAGAAGTGGTTAAGTTTGGGGTGACCTTGAGAAGTAAAGGGAGAGAAAATTATTTTTACAGGGATATGGTACGAAAAAGTTGCGTTGAGTGGATTTACAAGTGGTTGAGGAAGATTGGATGGAGAGGTATGAAAATGCTGGAAAGCAGGCTGCAGGATTCCTTGGAGGATGATTGAATTTATCTTGAAAAAAGAAGGAAGGGGGTATATATATAAAGACGGGGATATCCTTTTGATATGTATTCGATTGGAAAGAAATTGTTGGTGATTGGCTTGAGGGCAATGGCAATGGTCTAAAATATGATTGCAGTATAAAGGAGAATTCAGGGGGCTACTGAGCTTCTCAATTTTGCGAAACCTTCTAGGAGGCTGAAGGAGCCCAAGAACCTTGCAAAAGGACTAAGAAAGTCGGAAGAGACTAAAGTAAGTCGGAAAAAACTAATGAAGCCGGCAAAAATGTAGTCCTTGAACAGTAGGGCCACAGAAGAAAATCAAAAGGACTAAATAAATTTTGAAGCGTCTAAGATTGTTGGAAAGCGCAAAAAACAAGCTGAAACAGAGAATCATAACCTACTAAAGGAAGTTCAAATGGATTAAATCAAGCTAGAAGGAGCTAAGAAAGAAAATAGGGGCTACAGCCCGTTCAAAGGAATCAAATGAAAATGGAAGGAACTACGAAAAATCAGAAAGGACTAAAGGAAGTCGTAAGGGACTAAGGAAATTAAAAAGGATTAAAGTAGGCTCAAATGTAACAACCAAAGATAAGAGGAACTAAGACAGTAGTAAGGAGCTTCGAAGGAATGAAAGAAAACTGGAAGATATTACAGTAAGTCAGAGAGGACTAAAGGAAGTCGGAAGGGGATAAGAAAGTTAGAAAGGAGTAAGGGAAGTTACAAGGAAGCAAAGAAAGTTTGGAATCTCAGAAAGGACAAGAGGAAGTCCAAATGATGTTAATAAAAGTCAAAATGGACTAAAAAGTCATAAAGGGCGAAAGTAAGTTCAAAGAAATAAAAAAAATGGAAGGAATTAAAAAACTCAGAAAGGGTTTAAGGCAGTCGGAAGAGAACAAGAAAGATAGAAGGGACTAAAGAAAGCTCAAAGGTACCAAACAATGTTTGAAGGGTCAGAAAGGATTAATGGTGGTCCAAGTGATGTAAAATAAGTTAGAAGGTACGGAAGGAAGTCAAAAGTATTAAAGGCATTTGGAAGGGGCTAAGAATGTCGAAAAGCTCAAAAGAAAGTTCAAAGAGAGGGTTAGAACGGAATTAGGGATTCAATAAATACCTTATCTTACTGAAAAAAGTAATCTGAGAAATGATTGTAATGTTAATCAGACTTATCTCTCATACAAAGTTTGGAAAGATGGGCCTGAACTGTTTTCTTTTTAGACTCAGGTAAATCCCTCCCCATAAAAAGATCTACGTGGCAACACTGTAGTAGATGATGTGCAACTATGTCAAAATCTGTAGCTGTTAGTTTTATTGGATAAAAGATCTTTAACAATGGTTTAGTTTTTATGAACTGCGTCTATGCTTAGGGACGAATGGTATCTTGCATGCCACTATGACTTCTGAAACTATAAGTCTATATAAATATTCTTCTAATTGTTTCCAGTATTTTTGCTCGATTACCTTTTGGCCGTGTTTTGGCAGAAATAGATGTTTTACGGGCATCTTCCAAAATAACCGATTGATAACTATACACCCCTCTACAAAATCTTTTCAAGCCTCAAGTAAATCAACTTGCTTGAAAAGGCTTTAGAATAATTTTATATATTAGCTGTTTATTTTGTATAGACTGTGGGCATCTTTCAGTACGAACGCACCACCGCTCGGCATTGTTGCATCTGAAACTAGGAACCTCAATTTTTAGTTTTTAATAATTTTAAAGTTATTGGCAATCTCAGAATTTTCACTAAATAGCTTTATGTCCTCTTCGAGCTACAATTATTGTTTTTACCATAAAATGGTAAAACATCACTTTACTGTGGCACAATCTCTTTCATCATTTGAATAGGGCACTTTAAATTTCAATTTTCAGTCAAATGAGCACTCTAGGGCCATTGTTTGACACGACCACCCTGGGAAAAAAAACGTAAAAAAAACAAAGAAACAAATGCACATGCATCCGTGATTGTCCCTCTCTGAAGAAAATGCAAAATTTCACACTTTTTCAAATAGGGGCGTGAAAACTTTGCAATAGCGTTCAGTTGTATGTTAAGTTTGATAATATTTTTTTTATTAAGATTGGACTTCTTTTTTGGAAGGCTTTTTCTCCTTTTCCAAAATCAGGCTCATAGCTTTTGGTGAGCATTTTTAAACTTGATGAATTTGAAACATTTAGGATCGCCATAAAAAACAGATTCATATAATGAATATATTGCTTTCAAAATTCCTTTCTATAAGGTTTAGGCTACTAATACCATGACTCCACAAGTCACACCTTACTTGCGGCACGTTACCACGAGCTATTTGAAACTTTTTATTATTATAGGGATACTGTGGAATATGCTATACTGCTTGTTCGGAGAGCGCAATCGGAATAAGTGATGGGAGTGATCCTAAAGTAGGAGCAGCCAGCTGTAATTTAGATTGGCTTAACATTGCTGGTGGTTTCGCTCAAGGGACAACAAAATCGGCTGACCGGTTCTGTGGTATGGGTCTCGTTGCAGCTGACGGTGATAATCCTTCACCAATATGCAGTAAGCTTTTTCATTAATTATTAGAGTAAGGGTAATAAACTCAACTTTAGTTAATTAAACTTATTTTTCATGTCAATTTTTATGGGAATCTTAACGTTTTGCCATGTATGAATACTTTATGAAAGCATCTTGTTTTTGAACGAATGTTTAATGACAAAACTCAAATACTAAATGTCGTAAATCTTGCTCAATTTTATATATTTTCTTCAGACCCATAGCAATTCATGAAAGGAGATATTGTCACTGTCACCTAGTTGTTGTATCTGACACTTTTACAATTCTGAGATCATTGCTGAAAACCTTTGACTAAGCTGTTCTCACAATGAGCACAAGCAGGTAATGAAGATCAGAAAAATCTACGCATAATGGACATACATTGACCTCTTGATCGACCTTCTCAGAATGCTTTAGCGAACTGTTTTGGATAATTATAAAAAAGTCAATTAATCTCTGACGTTTCCTTTGTTGTGGCAACTGTGCACAGATACATTTTAAATTCCCATGAAGCCTATTGATTTTTCTGTCATGAATTCTTACACAATCAAAGCTCTATAAGTTCAACGTAATTCATGTCTGTATCAATTACACATCATTCTGTTACATAAATTCATGGTAAATTCATTGGAGGTCAAGTGATGTCACCTTGTCCCGTCAGTATTTCTAGCTCCCTGATTGGTCTAGAAATAGGGCGTGGTCTTGTTCGTCTCGTATTCTAGCCCTCTGATTGGATGTGATCTTGTATAGTTCGAAATCAGAGAAGTTTCTCTACTTGCAAATAAAATGGCTATCTCAAAATTTTGATTAAATACATTTGGGGAAAAGAGGGTGTCTGTAAGAGGGGGGGGGGGGTTGATGCCCTCCGATCACTTTTGACTCTTAAAAAAGTAACTAGAACTTTCAATTTCCAATAAAATGAGCCACCGCGGAAGTTTATACGACCATTCCTTCCATAAAAACCTTCTATACCCCTCGGGCTTAATTTACAACACTTGCCCCAGAGCTCGGGGGGGCTTTGTTATCCCCGGAGCTTTTGTTATATGATCTTTGGTCTATTTTGAACACAAAGGCTACATAAGAAATTTGATCGGACGTATTTGGGGAAAAGAGGGCTTATGGGGGGAGGGGGGCTAGTTGCCATCGGATCACTTTTGACTCTTAAAAAGGGAACTAAAACTTTGAATTTCTACTCATTTGAGTCCCCTCCAAAATTGTTACTGCCACCTCTTCCATAAAGACCTTATATGCCCCCGGGGCATAAGTTACAACTCTCTCCCTGGACTCTGGTGGGGGGGCGTATGGTGACCCCGAAGTTTTGTTATCTGATCGTTGGACTATTTCAAAGAAAATGGCTATCTTAAATTGATCGGATGTATTTAAGGAAAAGAAGGTGGGTGTGTGTGGGTGGGGGGAGGTAGATGCTACTCTGATCGCTTTTGACTCTTAAAAAAGTAATTAGAACTTTCAATTTCTAATAATTTAAGTCCCCTCCGAAGTTTATACGACTACATCTTCCATAAAAACCTTATATGACCCTGGGTCATAAGTTGCGACCCTTCCCCCAGGGTTTGGAAGGAGGTATACGGGCCCTGGACTTTCTGTCATCTGATCGTTGGACTATTTTCAACAAAATGGCTATTTCAAAATTTTGATTGGATGCATTTGGGGAAAACAGGGTGTAGGTAGATGACCTCCGATCACTTTCTGTGACTCTCAAAATGGTAACTAGAACTTTCAAATTTCCAATCAAATGAGCCAACTTTGAGGTTTTTGCAACCTTGCATCAGACCTTATATGCCCCCAGGGCATAACTTACAACACTTGCCCCCGGGATCTAGGGGGGGTGTCGACCCTGGAGTTTTTGTTATTTGATTTCTAAACTATTTTGAACAAAATTGCTTTCTCAAAATTTTGATAGGATGCATTTGGGGAAAATTGGCCTTGGGTGGGGGAGGGTATTAGCTGCCCTACGATCACTTTTGACTCTTAAAAAAGGCACTGGAAATTCCGATTTATAATCGAATGAGCTCCCTCCGAAGTTTAAACGACCATCACTTCTGTAAAAACCTTATATGCACCCGGGGCATAATTTACAACACTTTCCCCTGGGTTTTGGGGGGCTTTGTTATCGCTGGAGTTTTTTTATGATCTTTGGTCTATTTTGAACAAAATAGCTATATAAAAAATTCGATCAGACGCATTTGGGGAAGAAAGGGTGGGGGAAGGGGCTAGCTGCCATCGGATCACTTTTGACTCCTAAAAAGGTAATTAGAACTTTCAATTTTTAATCATTGGAGTCCCCTCCGAATTTCGCACGACCGTTTTTCCATAAAATCCATATTAGCCTCGGGGCATAAGTTACAAGCCTTCCACCAGGCTCAGGGGAGAGGCCTTTCGTATGAAGTGCCTCTGGGAAAAAAATAATAAAACAATGGAGCCTTATGGCCTTTACTATAGGCAACGCTATAACGTTGCCTTTGAAATTCAGATTTAATGTGTTTTTTGGGGTTAGATTGGAGTCTCAGTTAGAATTAGATTTAGAAAATCTTTATTTAAACACAAATATACATACACCCTTAAGAAAACAGTGCACATGCCTAGTGGCAAACTTAAGCATTGCCAATTAACCAATACTAAAATGAAACCAACCTTAAACTAACTCGTCAAGCAAAGCATTTATAAACACTAAGACATAACAAAAAATTTGAACTATTGCCCCGCATTTTTGACTTTCAGATAATTTTTAAGTAGCCTCACAAACAAACGTTTATCAAAATGCTTCTGGAGTCTATCTGAAACTGAGTCCCAGATTTTTTGGCCCATTATGACGGATACTGAATCACGCTCTCCATCTTGGCTGAATTTCACACGAAAAAACCGATCTATGAGTTGTCGGTTAATTATGGTAATAAGGATTAGTCGGGAAAATCCCAGAAAAACTCAAATACAACTTCCGTACAATTAATCATGGCAAATACTGGAAATATAAATTAAACATAGTGCGTCCAAAGAAAATCCCACAATTTAAAGAAAGATCAAGCAATTTCAAGCTGATATATGTTTTGAATAGACACAAATTTACAGTAAAAACCCCTGTAAAATCTATTGAAACTCAACACATTTATTCTTTGTTGTTGTTTTGGGCTAATATTTGGATCTTTAATTTCGATTTTGGGGCATATCCCGGTGCCATGTATTTGCGAAGCTATAGCATCTCTTTCTCTAGAATTTTCGGTACTCATCTATTAACTGGACTCTTTTATATAGTGCTAGTTTGGTTAATGCTATTGAAATAAAATAAAATAGGATGACTATATAATAGTTTAGAAACAAATTTGGGTTATATATTTGCACATTGGCGGGGGGGGGCAAAGCATAGCATATATTAAATACGTAACCTAACCTAACCTAGGTACCTCTTCCCCCCCCCCAAAAAAAAAAGAAAAAAAAATTAAATATCGTATACGCAATTAAAACCACGCTATACATTGTATTTCTCTACAGCTGAGTCTTGTATCATCCCGTTGAAAAACGGGTTTTTCAACGCGTCTCGAGTTTGAGATATAAAAGAGTCCAGATAACAGCAGAGTACCTAATTTTCGAAACATCACAGTGAAAAAAAATGTATTTCAATTTGCTCCACCTCAAACAATAAATAACTAGCATATTAGATCCAAAAAGGCCTAACCTACTGTTTTACAAGATGTTAGTAAAAGTAGGAAAGGGAAACACTGATTGAACAGTTGACCAAAAACAAATAAAATATAATAAAAGAAAAATATTATCTTATATCACTAAAAAGTAATTACATTTTTGGTACATGTATTGAATACACCCTGCATCTCAAGTTGTTCATGCATTGACGTACTGTAAACCGGTTTCTTTCGCTAGTTTCTATTGACCCAGCGTAAGAAAAGACAAAGAAAATTGACAGAATAGATCGGAAATACATAATTTAGGCTATATATTTGCACATTAGGGGGGGGGGGGTAAAGTCTTCTGATAGTATGAAGTCAGAAAACAATTCTTATTTCATAATATCAGAATAATTGTAGCTAACACATTATTCATGCAGACCCGCTGTACTTTACCCCCCCCCCCCCTAATGTGCAAATATATAGCCCAAATTTGTTTCTAAAGTATTATATTTTTATCATACTCAGTTATATTTTATTAAGATTAACCTAACTCATTTTCGTTTTAAGATGGGATAGTGACTTACATAAAGTTTTTGTTTCATTCGTACATTGCTGTTTGTTAACATTTTAAAATAGTATCTTTGTATATAGTGTGTATATACAATATATATAATGTATATAGTGTATATAGTGTATATAGTGTATATATATATATATATATATATATATATATATATATATATATATAGTGTATATAGATTGCTTTTAGTCAATGAATGTCTTTCTAAATAAGCAGTTTTATGTGAAGAAAATAAAAATGACTTCATCTGTCAAGTGAAGCCGAACTGGACTTTGTTCAGTTCCAACCCTAAAGCACAGAATAAAATTATGTTCATTTTTTATACTTCGTCCTATGAAAATCAATCCAAAATAAAGTTTAAAAAAGTCAAGTTGAACAGAAACTTATACATGACCTAATGTGCCAAGACTCCTAAGTTTGTTTGACACCTAATGTGTAAAAAAAATGAAATTTTTTGGCTAGTGAACGGCATAAAAAATTCTGTTTTCATTAAGTATTGTATATAACTGTAACACTGCAGCGTTAAATTTATCCAAGTGATTCGAGGAGGAAAAGCTACAGTAAGTATTTTACAGAAAATATGGTGGGGTTTTGCTACATAAAATGTAGCAAAATCGCTATTTTTGTTGACTATCTAGGGCGGTCCATGCAAAATTAAGAGCGAGATTATTTCAAGTCATCACTTCGATTTTGACTTTCCTTTTAACAGCATTGATACTGTATTTTTTCTTTCTCTTGCCCAGTTAGACATTATCCGGCTTATGAATATAAAGCTTCAGGCATAAAATATAATTTATGTAGCAGTGTTCTCTGAATTTAACTTAACCATTCAGCATAATTATGTTAGTCGTTCAGATGCCAATTTTACTAAGTTCATAAAAAACAAACAGTAAAGAAAATTCAAAAACTGGGACTTACTGCTTATTTTGATTTTATTGCACCAATTGTCTGATAGAAAACATTTAATGCGTTCTGTGTTGCTTACTCAGTCTGAGGGTTGAGACTGTTATTAAGTTCATTTTAGTTTGGACTTAGTCAAATCGGATTCTCAAAAATTGCTTATTTTAATATAAGACTCTTCCGTCCTTTTTGGCGGGAATCCACGTCTTTAGTTTGCTAAAATAAATTCTTCCGCATCGCATAATGAAATAAGTCAAGACTGGGTTTGCAATATTTTTACGTTGTCCATTATGATTATGATAGTGTATCTGTTTCGTATGAATCACTTTTAGATCTAGAATAACGTTATTTGACTTTTGAGGTGTAAATTTGGTATATTTTGTTGGATTTTAATTCTAATTGTAGGGCTAGCTTACAGTTTAACCCTTTTTGAGTCAAATATATAAGTAAATTTTATTTTTGTAGCAACATCAAAACCATTCGAGGTTCGCTTTCGGACGAATCAAAATGAAGCAGAAGATGATGCAGATACTGGTTTTTGTGTAAATTACAACCAACAGCCCTGCAATCGTTGAAGGGAATCAATTTTAGTTGTTGTTTTTTTTTTGTAGTTTCGATGCGCTTCATTAGCAGGCCTAGTTAAATATATACTTGCTTTCTTATCGTTTAAATAGTATATATTTAGAATGGTAAGCTGAAATGGACTTTGGTTGTGTTCTAGTGCCCTTACGAAAGAATAAAACTGTGATTTTTTTGGGCGGGTATAAAATGAGTATATAAAGCGGAAAAAACTCTATGTACAATCATCTCACAGTCAAGCATGTATCAAATGGACCAAGCAAAACTAAAGGATAAAATTTCACAATGAAAAACTGGGAATGTGACACCAGGGGCTGAACCATGATTTTTTTTTTGGGGAGGGGGGGCGCAAAATAGGTTGAGCCGATAAAAAAATGTTAGGGGGGAAATAGGTTGATCCGATAAACTTGCGTTAGGAGCAAGCTGAATTAACGCAAACTTGAGTTAATTATTAGTAACGTTAGTAGTAGGGGAGACTGGGGTAATGGCGTTCACCTAAGGCAAAATGAGAATAAAAATTAAAAGAAAGATTAAATTCAAACCTAAACACGTTAAATCTCTAGCATAGTATATTTTACCTATTGCATACTTGAATTGAGCCTTAATCAAGATTACATATAGACATTAAGCATTGTTTTGCCAAACCAGCTTTGACCGGTATTACCCCCTATCCTAGGGGTAATGGCAGTCGGTAAGGTTACGTTCTACTAAAGGGCTGTAAATAAAAAAATGTGGGAAATTTCAATGACATAAACACGTTAAATTGAAATCATCATATTTATATTGTTACATAGTTCCGTATTTAGGAAATTACAAAAATGTTATTGAAAGTATGGGCATAATTAGAAATCAATTATTTGAAAAACAAAAAAAAAACAAAAACATCTTTCCATAGCAAAGAACGGCTTAAAAAATTCAAGCGCCAAAAAAAAATATTAATATAACTTATGAGCTTGTAGAACTTTAAGTCAATTTTACTTTCTTGAGCACATGTCACATAAATACCCCTCAGGAGTGTCCCATCCGGAACATTCTTGATGTGCCCATAATGCACAAGAAGTGCACCGATACCACATTTCTCCTCATCCATCTTATGTCTTCGCAATAGAAACAGGTTTCTTTGCCGATCTCTGTCAAACATAGCTCACTTTCTGATTCGTCTTCACAAATGTTTTCCTCATCAATTGAAGTGTCGGAGTCAGATTCAAAAAGTTTCCTGATCATTTTCTTTTGCTCCACTTTTTGTGTTTTTCTTTCAGGAAAAGCAGGCTTTTTCTTTTCTCTATTAAATTCTTTTTTTACTCGCTTAGTTCTTTGGTTCTTTTCTTCTTTCCTTTTTAGTTTTTCCTTGATTTTGGTTTCTTTTCTTCTCGCTTTCTTTTTTTTTCTTGAAGCAGGATTTTCATCGGTGTTGAAGTCAAGATCTGAGAATGTTGCTTTTGTCTCGCTCCTTTTCTTGGCTCATCAGCCCAATTACTGCATCCAGGTAGAGGAGAAATCTCATGTATAGACACATTAATTTGTGTGTTAGGCTGAATATGAACTTCGTCAAGTAGGACAGAGGATTCTAAGTTTTGTTCAGTCGTGACCTCGTATCGGCCTACTTCTACGATGTCTTCATTTGCAGTAGCTTTCAAGGAAACGTCCACACAAACAGGCGTTAAGTCTTGATTCTTCTGGAGGATGTCCTCTACCAAAAAATCCTCATCTGTGAAAACTCCTGGATTAAGAGGATGGATCCCTGTGTTTTTGAACCCACTTGTTGCCTTTGCAATCGTAGCAACTGGTGAATACGCCTTATTGAATATTTCTGCTACATCGTAAGGGGTTATTTTTACTAAATTCCTGGATTTCATGAACAAATCACATTCCCTTTTGTAAGCAGCCTTCAAAGGCGAGTAAAATACTACATCCAGAGGCTGAAGCCTATGTGATGTATGGGGCGGTAGTGACACCATAACAATCCCTTTCTCCCTACAAATATCATATGCTTCAGCTGAGCAATGAGTGGAATGGTTATCCAGAATAAGAAGCATTTTGTTGTCATTAGTAGCATGAGTAAACTGAGCAAAGTGTTTTAACCAAACAACGAACAGTTCTTCATTGATCCAGCCTGTCTTAGAGCATGAATAAACTAATCCAGGTGGCCCATTTTTTTCTAAGAGTGGGGACATACGAGCTCGAGGAAATATGAACATTGGCGGAGCATAAAGCCCTCCCGAACTCATTGCATACACAACTGTAATGTTTTTTCCCTTTTCCCAACTTGTTATAGAACCCACACGCTTTTGGCCCCGTTCTGCCAGTATTAGACCAGGATCCTGCACAGTGGTGATCCCTGTTTCATCTACGTTCCAATAATTGGTATCTTTAAACTTGTATTTATCCATAGCCTGTTCTAAATTTTGGAAAAAAACGATTTACTTCGTCTTTGTTAAGCCCAATGGCTCTTCCGATGCTTGTGGCTTCAGGTTTGCGCACACTAATTTTGTTTCTGTCCATGAATCCGTACATCCAATCCAAGCCAGCCATTTTTGTTTCTTTATCAAATCTATGGCTTAATAGGTTTCTTTCTGCATATTCAAATGCAATTTTTTTAATTTCAGTGCAGTGATGCCGTAGAAAATCTTTGATAAAGTTTTTACATGATCAGCTAGAGCTGCTTCGTGAGCAGGAGGGAAGACACACTTCCTGCCTAAGCTTGGATCAGAATCAATCCCACTCTTCATTCGTTCTTGCAACGTGCTGAATGGTATTTTGAATTGATCAGCAGCCTTTCGAATCGATAATCCTCTAGAAATGGCTGTCTTTGCATTCTTTAAGTCCTCTGCAGTCCATGCAGCTTTATCTGTTTTCCTTGTGTATTTTCTGGGCATCTGAAACATAGAAAAAAAAATGAATACTAATGGGGTAATGCCGGTCATGACTGCCATTACCCCTAGCGCGGTGACCACCATTACCCCAACCGCATGGTTATTATTTAACGACTAAAAATCAGAATATCAGTGCTTAAACCTTAATAAAATGCTACATGATTCAACAATATGACTTACCTTGTTATTGCGAGATAAGTCTCGTTCCGTGAAATGTAAACAGAATTAGCTGATAGTGGATTAAACTATTGTCTGTCTTATAAGGTGAAACGTCAAAACAGTCTTTCTTACACAACAGACAAACTAAGGCTGACAAGATGCCGAGCATTCTAGTAGTATTTCCATAAACGGTCTCGAGATGGCAGCACCCATCGGTGTGAATTTGCGTTATCCACTTTACGAGAAATCATAGTGACCGCCGTTACCCGCTGACCGCCATTACCCCAGTCTCCCCTACTACTTGAGAATTCACTAGAGGGGTTGGGGTGCACTCCCCTCGCCCCCCCCACGGATTTGCCACTGTGTGACACCCTAGACAATCTTGTGTCAAGCTCGTTATTATGAAAGCCTTTAAAAGTTATCATGCGTCCAAAGGTGGCCAAAGTATGAATGGCTTCGATCCAAGTTTACTTAAATTTCTGGCTCAGCTCGGCTCAGTTCTTATTGTAATTAAATAGAAAAAAAACAAGTTTTTTTAACTGAAAGTAAGGAATGACGTTAATACTTATAACGAAAAGAAATTATTCCGTATATGAAAGGGGCTGTCCCCTCCTCAACGCCTCGTTCTTTACGCTAAAGTTTTCATTGTTTAAAAAAATAGAGTTCTGAGAAAGTCAAACTTTAGCGTAAAGAGCGAGGCGTTGAAGAGGGGACAGCCCTTTCATATACGGAATAATTTCTGTTCGTTTTAAGTTTTAGCGTCGTTCCATACTTTCAGCTAAAAAAAACTTTTTTTTTTAATTTAATTTTTAAACGTTTTTGAATTAATGCAGGTTTTGATTTTGGCTCACCGTACATGAATAATTTAAACAAAATTTGTATATTAATTTTACTTTTATTTGATTAAATGGCTTTCTCGAAACTTGTTTAATTTTATTTACGAACGTTTTTATTAGTAATAAATATACGTAACTTACGAATTAACTTACGTAACGAACTTCTATATTCATAGATTTTTAATACGTATATTAGGGGGTTCGCCCCCTAGTCAATACCTTGCTCTTTAAGCTAAAGTTCGAATTTTGTCCCAATTCTTTAAAAATGACCCCTTAATCACAAAGGCCGTTAATTAGAATAAATAGCACTTATGAAAGTACTAAAAAATCTTTGGCTTAAAGAGCGAGGTATTGACTAGGGGGTGAACCCAATGTAATATTTTCTCATATGTAATATTTTCTGTTCGTTTTAATTTTTGATGTTGCTCCTTAATTTCAGTTGAAAAAAATTTTTTTTTTTATTTAATTTCTGATCTTTTTCTTTAATAATGATGGGAAATCCAGCGCCCCCTTCAAAGGCCATGTCCCTTCCCCCATGAAAACGTCTGTATACTTCCCAATAACCAATACTATATGTTAACATTGGGTAAAGTTCATAACTTTCAGCCCTCCCCCCGGGGACTTCGGGGGATTAAGTCATCCTAAAAGACATAGTTATCATATTTTCGACCATATTGAACAAAATGGCTATCTCAAAATTTTGATCGGGTGACTTTGGGAAAAAATGAGTGTGGGAGGGGTCTAGTTGCCCTACATTTTTTTGGTCACTTAAAAAGGGCACTAGAACTTTTAATTTCCGTTCCAATGAGTCCTCCCACGATATTCTAGGACCGCTGGGTCGATACGATCACCCTGGGAAAAAAAATAAATAAATAAAAAAAAAAAAATAAACACGCATCCGTGATCTTTCTCCTGGCAAAAAAATGCAAAATTCCACATTTTTGTAGATAGGTGCTTGAAACCTCTACAGTAGAGTTCTCTTATATGCTGAATATGATGGTGTGATTTTCAATCAGGTTCTATAACTTTAGGGGGTCTTAACTTTTGATGGGTAAGACTAAACTTGATGAAACTTATAAATTTGAAATCAGCATTAAAATTTAATTCTTTTGCTGTATCTATTGGTATCAAAATTCCGTTTTTTAGAGTTTCGGTTACCATTGAGCCGGATCTCTCCTTACTTACAGTTCGTTACCACGAACTGTTTGAAACTTTATCTCAGCTCCAATAAAATTGTCGATCTAACTTAAAACTTGTCTCGTATTCTAGCTGATCTGGGGAAAGCTTTAATCGCACCAAAACTTCTAAATGTAACCAAACAATTCGTGGTAGCATATTGTAAGTAAAGGGTGAACCGTAACAATAGTAAAAGAAGCTATAAAAAATGATAATTCAATAGCAGCATATGTAAATTAAAAAAATCTGGTTTTATAGTGATTTCAAACACCAAAATTCAGTAAGTTTAGAGAACTGCAGAGAGATATAAACAGTACGATCATTTCCTATTTCAACAATTAGACAAAGCTGGACTGAGATGCAGCTGCCCTAGAAAACGTATCAAGCAATTCGTGTTAACGAACTATAAGTAAGGAGCAACCTGGCTCAATAGTAACTGAAACTCTAAAAAAACAGAACTTTAATACCAGTAGATACATTAAAAGAATCGAATTCTTATGCTTATTTTAAATTATAAGTTTCATCAAGTTTAGTGTTGCGCACCAAAGTTACGAGCCTGAGAAAATTTGCCTTATTTTCGAAAAAGGGGGAAACACACCCCCTAAAAGCCATGGCATGTTAATGAAAATCCCACAATCAGCTTCCGCTTATCAGAGAACCCTACTGTAGAGGTTTCAAGCTCCTATCTGCAAAAATGTGGAAATTTGTATTTTGTTGTTTTTTTTGCAGAAGAAAGATCACGGATGCGTGTTTGTTTTTATTTTTTGTTTACTTGTTTGTTTTTCCCAGGGGTAGTCGTATTGATCCAGTAGTCCTAGAATATCGCGAGAGGCCTCATTCGAACGGAACTTAAGAATTCAAGTGCCCTTTTTGAGTGACCAAAAAAATTGAAGGGCAACTAGGCCCCATCCCACGCTAATTTTTTCCCCAAAGTCACTGGATCAAAATTTTGAGAGAGCCATTTTGTTCAGCATAGTCTAAAAATCTAATAACTATGTGTTTGAGGATGACTTAATCCCCCACAGTCCCCGGGGGAAGGGCTGCAAGTTATGAGTTTTGCCCATTGTTTACATATAGTATTGGTTATTGGGAAGTATACAAACGTTTTCAGTGGGGATTTTTCTGGTGGGGTTGGTGAAGGGGGTTACGAGGGAGGATCTTTTCATGGAGGAATTTTTTATGGGGAAGAGAATTTTTCCGTGAAGGGGGGCCGGATTTTCCAGCATTATTTAAAAAAACGATCAGAAGTTAAATAAAAAGCAATATTTTTTCAATTGAAAATAAGGAGCAGCATTAAAACTTAAAACGAACAGAAATCATTACGTATATGAGGGAGTTCTCCCTCTCGTCAATACCTCGCTCTTTACGCTAAAGTTTGTTTAGTACTTTCAAAAGAGATATTTATTCTAATTGAATAATTTATTTATTATATTATTCTAATACTAATTTATTCTTTTGTGAACCAGAGGTAATTCTTCAAGAATTGGAACAAAATTCAAACTTTAGCGTAAAGAGCGAGGTATTGACGAAGGGGCGAACTCCCTCATATACGTAATAACTTCCTTTCGTTTCAAGTTTTAATGTTGCTCCTTACTTTCAGCTAAAAAAAACTTGTTTTTTATTTAGTAAACCAGAACAAACATAAGCGACATTAGATGTCTTCATGGGTAGGTACGCGTGTGGCAGCGGTAGTCACAGCCTGGAGAACAGGAAAAGAAATAAGACGAATCGAGCGTCTAGGGGATAAGGAAGAATGCAATACGTTGAAGAGATAAAAAAAGGCATGGCTGTAATAATGAAAAAGGTAAAGATAACATTGGTTTGAGAATGGAATGAAAAACAAAGAATGAATTTATAGGGATAATCGAGGTAAAAACAAGTTTATTTGTACATTGCCATGACGTGATGACATTAGATTAGGAAATTTGGCGCTTCGCATTGATATTTCAGTTCCATAGTTTTATAAATCGTTTCTCAAACGGAAATTATGTGGTCGGCATGAATGCAGAATCGCAGCTAAATTAAATTTAGTTACTTCCTTTTTTCACATATGTTTATTGATATTGGTTCAAGGGAATATTTTTCCTTGCCAAGAAGAAAAAACATTTTGACGCTCCATGGCGAAATATTACTATCTAAAACCACCTATTATTGTGAAACCTAATAGATAATCTGTGCTAAAACTATTAGGTTGCCCCTATGTGGTAAATCATTTTGTGGTAAATTTCAAATAGTCCCGCAACTTATGAAATTATTTATGAAATTCCGGTCACTTCCCTGTTGCAATGTTGATTGGAAGTTAGCGCTAGAAATGTCTCTATTTGCTAAAATTTAATACAAACTCCCCTTTTAGAAATCCTGGATAGGCCACTTAGTTAAGTCATAGGCTAAGTCATACCTATGAGATAGACAGTAGCGAACCATTTTGCCGGCTCACCTCCTTTGTTTCTGCTTTCGCAATCATGATTAATACAAATTTGCACCATTATTCAAATTTGCTCAAAGTACTGAGAAATATTCACTGGATTGTTTAAACTAAGTTTAAACAGAGAACATGGGAGGAGCTTTTTTACGCGCCGAGAATGCAGTAGACAAATATTTTTGAGGACGATCGTACTGGTTAAATTTCTCTACAATGGTATAGAGTTACTAATCAGAATTAACTAGCATTAGAAAATATTCATACACTTCTATAAAAAAAGGGGGAATTCCTAAATAGGGGAGAAATATTGAACACATATTACATAGTAATTCATTATGTCCAACAACCTAAAAGAGTTTTCAAAATCATATTTCCAAAAGCACAAAATTCAGTATTTTTTCTGAGAAATTTGATGACTGGTGAGCGCTTATTTATTTGTTGTTTTTTTTTTTTTTCCCAAGGTTCATTGTGTCGGATGAATGAACACAGAATATAAGGAAAGGACTTTGAAAGAAATCAAGACCTCTAGTCCTCTTTTTGAAAGGTTAAAGCGGCCAAAAGGAAACTAGGCCCCCGCCCGCCCTTTTTCGTCTCTGCAGCCTGTCGAGCCCAGGCATGACATTGTTTCGAAATTTCAAGGTGGCTATCCGAATCAAAAAGGTCTAGGTACATAAGAAAAACATATCAAAACGTATTGTGACCCGTGTAGCCTCCAGGGAAAGCGGTTAAAATGTATAAGGAATCCCTCATTTTCAGAGTCAATGTAATAGCGTTGTCTTGGTAAGCAGCGAAGTTTCCCCAGTGTATTTTCCTTCAGTCATTTAGGAGTGACGTGGCGGTAGTAGAAACCTGAGAGAGGACCCTTTTGATCAGAAATTAAAAGTTATAGCGCCCTTTTTAAGGAGTAAAAGTGGTTAGATGGTTAAAAAGCAACCAGTCCCCCTCTAGGTGCACTTTTTCAATTAAGCGTCCCCGTAGTCTCCCATGATTTTGGATAATAAGTTCCAGACATCCATTTCACTTGGAATAGTCAAAAGGTCAGTAAATATACTTTCAATGACGACACAACTGACGCAGCTCCAGGGAAAAGGGCTCTAAATTATACAAAGTGCTTACTGTTTATGGGTTGATTTTACAAAGGAAAAAAGGTGATTACGTTTGATCTTGGCTATCCGATATGGTTGAAACTTTTTGGGTCATTCTCTGTGCCAAAAGGAGAGATATTTCTGTTAGCAGTGGGAGGACGTAAGGGGTCCTAATAACATACAATTATTTTGTCTCTGAGTAAATATTTTTGAAACTTACACCCTTGAGGCCCTGAGCCAAGGGTACCCTAAAGTACAAACTAAGCTCAGGTTTCGGCTAACCCCTTAATGGGGATTAAAACAGGGTTAAGAAGCTTATTACCGATCGAATTGAAACTTATATCTGTAAGTCTGTGGACCAAGGAGTCCACAATTCACAAGGAAAATCGAAAAACAAGAATGGTTTGTTCAAAAACTTGTTTGCCTTTGAGTCCAGGCGGCTTAACAGTCATGTGTCAATTCTAAGAGTTGGTCAACCTGCCTGAGACTCTAGGTCGACATGCCTCTCCAAAAGCTAACACACAAGTATTTGTCCAATATGAGAGTTATTACTCTCGCCGTTTACCCGTGCCGTTTACCCAAATACTTGGAAAACTGTAGGTCTCCCCCTTCCCCTGCGATTCCAGGAGACTTGTTGGTCATGTGTCAATCCTAAAACACGGTAGTTCGCCTGAGACTCTAATCGGGCGAGCCTGATAGGCTTAGGTCACTTGTTCGTCTATGAGTCCAGGCAAATTCAGTCCCATACAAGTCCAGTGGACATTGTCTGTTATGAGTCAGCTCAAAAATATCGATTATTCCCATTGCTATTTCGCTAGGCTTTCCCCAGTGGCGGATCCAGGGGAGGGGTGAGGGGGCGCGTGCCCCCCTAAAATATTCTAAAGTAGTGTAATTTACTTAATTAACGCAAGTTCGTGTTAAATAAACTTACTCCTAACGCAAGTTTGTCGGATCAGCCTGTTTTGCCCCCCCCCCCCCCAAAAAAAAAATCCCGGATCTGCCACTGGCTTTTCCACTAGGCAAATATTATATAATGAGAACAATCTCAGTTGCCCAATTGTCTTCAAAGTCCTGTGGACATGGTCAGTTATAAATCTTTGAAAACCTTTTATTTGGGCTCTTCCAATGGCTCATAGAAACTATAGATTATTCGAATTACTCTTATTCTATGACTATCTGCCTTAGTTCTACCCTAAAATGGATGGATGGATGATAGACTATCTATCAACAACTGAAATGACATCATTTTATGCAGTTCTGAAAAAGGCTTATACAAACTTTGCCTCTCACTCAGACTATCTGTCTTGGTTTTTTCTCCAGTTAGCCATGGCTCTTAAATTTTTCATCACAGTCCACCGACTTGATTTTAATTTAAATAAAAATGGGCTCTAAAAGGATCACAAAATTTTCTTCTGAGTGGATTAAAAACTGCAATCGTAGATTCTAGGCCTATAGAACCCAAAGGACCGATAGGACCCCAAAAAAGAAATTCAAATAAGGCTTAGAAACTTTTTGTCTTATTGGTTTGAAGCTTGTACCTGTAAGCTTTTGCACTAAGAAGACCCCAATGTACAAAAAAAAAAATAGAAAAAATATTGTTATTTCAAACATCGAGGCGAAAAGAACCCATAAATGTTTTTCCAAGCAACCCAAAACGTCCATTTGCAGCTCCCTAGATCGAAGAAACTTTAACGCAAAAGCAATTTTAGGTTAAGTAACCCCGCCCCCCCGGGCAATGAAACAAAGCAATTATTCCACTTAAACTTATATGCGTTAGTCCTCATGACTCAAATACCAAAAAAAATGAATTGTAGAAGTATTGGCTTACCCAAAACCGCGGCCTCAAAAAGGGCCCGAAACATTTGTCCCCGACCGCAGAAGTTTTTTTTTTCAAACAAAACAACGGTCCATCTCCTGATGACACTTTTACGATGACAGAAAGATCCAATGAAGCTTTATCTGGTCCCAGAAAAAAATAATGACACTTTTTGCAATGGCCGAAAAAGCAATACATGTTATTTGATGACAGAAAAAAAAAGAATAGAAAGAAACATTTTAACAAACGCAATATCGATGACACAAGAAGTGACGGCAAATAATCTCTGACCAGATATTAATACTTTTGGCAAAACTAAATAATTTAATTTTATGAATGTACATTTTTAGTTCGTAGCGTAGGGGTGGGGCGAAGGTAGCAAAGATCAGCTGAGATTTGTCACCAGTTTTTTCAATTAATTTTAGTTTCTTCATTCTAGTGGCCTTTATAGCTCTGAAGTCCTTAAAGTTCTTAAAAAATACTCGTCATTCGAATTTAATGGCCCTTGTGCTTGAGCTGCCTTTCCTAAAGAATTGTGACAAAACGTCAAACTTTAAGCGTAAAGAGCGAGGTTTTGAGAAGGGGACCCCCCCCCACCCAAATAAAGAATAATTCATGTTCATTTTAATTTTCAATGCTCATGTTCATTTTAATTTTGCTCCTTACTTTCAGTTGGAAAAAATAGTTTTTTTTTATTTAACATCTCACCGTTTTTCAAATCAGGTCAAGATATTCCCTTCACTTCCTTGACCTCCCCAGCCCAGTGTAGAATTTCCCATAAAAAGTTCCCTGTTCAGTCTCCCTTAACCCCCCCCCCCCCACAGAGCCTACAAAGACACTTGATTCAAATTTTTATATAGCTACTTTATTCAAATTAGTCGAAAGGAATGATATATATGCCCATAGGGTCTGTAAGCAATTTTTTTTCCTTACAATCAAGATTGTAAATTGTCTGTGAGTTTACCTGAAGATTAAAAGAGGTTTTGAGCTTGATATTAATACCTCAGAACCAAGATCTAACTTAATTAACACACTGGATTTAGTAAAATCAGTCTGTTAGTATAAAAAAAATAGATATGCACAGCTGCAATTAGAATTACTAGTCCACAAGTTACAGAGCAATGTGTTTCTGGTCTAAATATTTATCATCCAAGGCTATTGATGCTATTTTGACCAATTAGGCTACTAGCATTATTGAGCTGAGTCGGTTACTACAGACGAATAGATAATGCTGCAAGAAAGAATTGAGAATCCTCCCTTGTAGCAAAAAATACTGTTTTGTCTATACACAGACATTGATATACTTTTCCTTTTCTGTTGAATTTTAGTGACAACAACAGGATTATTAACTAAAAATATCCCTCTAATTTCCCTATTGTAGGTTTTGTCTAAGAAAAAAAATATCCTGGATTTCTCTTCCAGGATGGGTCAGTCACCTCCAACTTATTTGAATCTGGAAACGATGGCAGGAGGATCGTATGATCAAAATAAAAACGCTTGCACACTTGTGAGATTTTCTGCGCTTGAGTGCCAATTGCCAAGTAGCTATATTGAGTCAACTAAAACAAAACACAAATACATTTCAGTTACAGCTACGATTTGGATTCTCAACCCAGGTTCTACAGAGGATTAGTCTTATTGGTCCTTATAATTTTAGCTTTACCCCTCTGACACCTGGAAATGTTCCATATTATAGGCCTAATGATCCAACACCAGGACTAACTTTACATTCCGCACAACCCAAAGAAAATCAACATTTGTAACGAAGACAAACGCATCTAAATCCAAACATGCCTGTACAATATGATCCGAAGTCAAGTGGCTCCAACGATACAGTCATTAAAAAACAACCAAATGGAAACTAAAATCAGAAGTACTCCATTCAATATTTCAGAAATGGGGATCTTCAAAAATTGACCTGTTTCTAATATCCGATACAACTAAACTTCCCAAATACATGTCCCCAATCCCAGACATCAAAGCAATAGCAGTAGATGTCATGGCCACTTCCTGGAAACATAATTATGCGTGTGCTTACCTCCCAATAGTACTTCTCCCGTTGGTTCTGAGAAAAATGGAAACAGATTAAGCTGCAATGATTTTGATAGCTCAAAATCAACCTTGGTAAACTTTGTTTCCCCACTTAAAGTGCCTCTGCATAGACCAATCGGTAGTCCAACCTAAAATACCAGACATCATCAGCCAAAACAGCATTTTCCAAGACAAACGACAACTTATCTATATGATATTAGATAGAAAATATCCAGTAATTGGTCTATTTCAAGGAAAATTAATCCAGTACCAGCTACCAGCCCTCGTGTGGGGTGTATGTAAATTCCTACTCTCTCTGTTTAACGAGGGATGGTCGTGTTCTGCAATTTACAGGTGTTTGAGCAACCTTTTGTCGTGACCATCACGATATTATCTTAAATGTAATCTTTTCTTGTCCGTTAGAACCATTAAAGCTGGCAGAAAGAAAGTTGCTAACATATAAAACAGTACCGGGAGCCCAGGCATTGCCCAGGCCCCGGCACTCGGCACGCGGCAGACTTGTATATATTTGATTCTCTAATCAAGTATTAGCATAATTTAAGAAATTCTGGCAAGAATTCGATTCCTGCTTCCTGTTAATGTATTAAAGAATCATCCATAAGTAGTAAGTATCTATGGAATTTGCGTGAAGCTATAGGCACTACTCTTTTCTTCTTTATTGGTTTAATATCATGAAGAAGGTTTAACGACGATTCCGTAGATATGATAGTTTGAAGTCTGTGGAAACAGTTTGACGTGTTCGGTGAGATTACGTTCCTTGGCGTTTGATAGACATTTGCAAAAAAGGGGTAATTAGTGTTTGGATAATTTTTTAACGTGAAATCTCTGAATAAAATATTTTTGGAGCATGTACTTGACGATGGATAAAAGGGTTAAGGTGATTAGCAATTACGAGCAAGGATCCCCCCACTGGTTCCTGGCAGTAGGCTACGCATATCAAATTGCTGTACTGTGGGTTAGGTAACAGGATTAAACACGCTTTTACAATCGGAACTCATTGATTGACATTTGCAAAAAAGGGGTAATTAGTGATTGGATAATTTTTTAACGTGAAGGGTCAATTTTGGAGGGAAAACCAAAAATACTCAGAATCGAAAATAAATGGGATCTGCCTCAAGGGCAAGGCTCAGAGGCCCTTCGTTCCCCCATTTCTGAGGGCAGGGGAGGGGGGGGGTCAATTTTGGAGGGAAAACCAAAAATGCTCAGAATCGAAAATAAACGGGATCTGCCTCAAGGGCAAGGCTCAGAGGCCATTCGTTCCCTCATTTCTGAGGGCAGAGGAGGGGAGGTGGGGGGGGGGTCAATTTTGGAGGGAAAACCAAAAATACTCAGAATCGAAAATAAATGGGATCTGCCTCAAGGGCAAGGCTCAGAGGCCCTTCGTTCCCCCATTTCTGAGGGCAGGGGAGGGGGGAGGGGGTCAATTTTGGAGGGAAAACCAAAAATACTCAGAATCGAAAATAAATGGGATCTGCCTCAAGGGCAAGGCTCAGAGGCCCTTCGTTCCCCCATTTCTGAGGGCGGGGGAGGGGGGAGGGGGTTAATTTTGGAGGGAAAACCAAAAATACTCAGAATCGAAAATAAATGGGATCTGCCTCAAGGGTAAGGCTCAGAGGCCCTTCGTTCCCCCATTTCTGAGGGCGGCGGAGGGGGGGAGGGGGTCAATTTTGGAGGGAAAACCAAAAATACTCAGAATCGAAAATAAATGGGATCTGCCTCAAGGGAAAGGCTCAGAGGCCCTTCGTTCCCCCATTTCTGAGGGCAGGGGAGAGGGGAGGGGGTCAATTTTGGAGGGAAAACCAAAAATACCATGTCTGATTCTTTTTGTTTGCATGTCCGGGTTGGTGTTTGCAAGTCCAAGTTGGGTTTTCAGACCTACGTTTTTTAGATTTTCGTGGGTGTTTGGTTCCCGGGGTTGATTATTTGAGAAGTTAACTTTAGTATTTCGTGATTTGACGTGCCTGAAATCATGAATTAGAATAGTTAATTAGCTGTTTGGGTTTTCAGACCTAGTTTTTTAGATTTTCGTGGGTGTTAGGTTCCTGGGATTTATTATTTGAGAAGTTAGCTTTAGTATTTCATAGTTTGACTTGCCTGAAATCATGAATTAGAATATTTCATTGGCTGTTTGGGGATTTTCAGACCTAGGTTTTTTAGATTTTCGTGTGTGTTTGACTCCTGGGGTTTATTATTTGAGAAGTTAACTTTAGTATTTGTGGTTTTACGTGCCTGAAATCATGAATTAGAATAGTTAATTAGCTGTTTGGGTTTTCAGACCTAGTTTTTTTTTTTAGATTTTCGTGGGCGTTAGGTTCCTGGGATTTATTATTTGAGAAGTTAACTTTAGTATTTCGTATTTGACGTGCCTGAAATCATGAATTAGAATATTTAATTGGCTGTTTGAGGATTTTCAGACCTAGGTTTTTTAGGTTTTCGTGTGTGTTTGACTCCTGGGGTTTATTATTTGAGAAGTTAACTTTAGTATTTTGTGGTTTGACATGCCTGAAATCATGAATTAGAATATTTAATTAGCTGTTTAGGGTTTTCAGACCTAGGTTTTTTAGATTTTCGTGGATGTTTGACTCCTGGGGTTTATTATTTGAGAAGTTAACTTTTGTAATTTTAGGGTTTTACGTGCCTGAAATCATGAATTAGAATAGTTAATTACCTGTTTAGGGTTTTCAGACCTAGGTTTTTTTAGATTTTCGTTGGTGTTTGTTTCCTGGAGTTTATTATTTGAGAAGTTAACTTTAGTATTTCATGGTTTGACGTGCCTGAAATCATGAATTAGAATAGTTAATTAGCTGTTTGGGTTTTCAGACCTAGTTTTTTAGATTTTCGTGGGTGTTAGGTTCCTGGGGTTTATTATTTGAGAAGTTAACTTTAGTATTTCGTGATTTGACGTGCCTGAAATCATGAATTAGAATATTTAATTGGCTGTTTGGGTTTTCAGACATAGTTTTTTAGATTTTCATGGGTGTTAGGGTCCTGGGATTTATTATTTGAGAAGTTAACTTTAGTATTTTGTGGTTTTACGTGCCTGAAATCATGAATTAGAATAGTTAATTGGCTGTTTGGACTTTCAGACCTAGTTTTTTAGATTTTCGTGGATGTTAGGTTCCTGGGATTTATTATTTGAGAAGTTAACTTTAGTATTTCATGGTTTGACTTGGCTGAAATCATGAATTAGAATATTTAATTGGCTGTTTGGGGATTTTCAGACCTAGGTTTCTTAGGTTTTCGTGTATGTTTGACTCCTGGGATTTATTATTTGAGAAGTTAACTTTAGTAATTTGTGGTTTTACGTGCCTAAAATCATGAATTAGAATAGTTAATTAGCTGTTTAGGGTTTTCAGACCTAGGTTTTTTTAGATTTTCGTGGGTGTTTGTTTCCTGGGGGTTTATTATTTGAGAAGTTAACTTTAGTATTTCGGGGTTTGACGTGCCTGAAATCATGAATTAGAATTGTTAATTAACTGTTTGGGTTTTCAGACCTACGTTTTTTTAGATTTTCGTGGGCGTATCTGATGAAATAATTTAGGTCGTATGATCAATTTAATTTATTTTTTAATGCACTAGTTTTTCAGTAAGGACATTCGATATCCTAAAAGTGTTTAATTCAAACTTTTACCTTGACCATCGATGTTGTTAGCAGAATTTCAAAAGGATCTTTTATGAATGCTGGCGTATCTGATGAAATAATTTAGATCGTATGATCTATTTAATTTATTTTTTAATGTAGTGATTTCACCTCTTGGATATACAGTACAGATACTTCATTCAAGAAATTATGAAAAAATCGCAAGTAAGTAACAAACTCTTTATTGTTTTCACCTCTTGGATATACAATGCGGATATTTCATTCAATAAATTATGAAAAAATTGTAAGCAAGTAACAAACTCTTTCCTGAAGTCACATCTTGGATACACAATGCAGAAACTTCATTTAAGAAACTATGAAAAAATTGTAAATAAGTAAGTAACAAATTCTTTCTTGAAGTCACCTCTTGGATACACAATGCAGAATTTTCATTAAAGAAATTATGAAAAAATTGTAAGTAAGTAGCAAATTCTTTCTTGAATTCACTTGCTGGATAAACAAAAAGACATTTCATTCAAGAAATTATGACAAAATTCTAAGTAAGTAACAAATTCTTTCTTGAATTTACCTCTAGGATACACAATGCAGAAATTTCATTTAAGAAATTATGAAAAAATTGTAAGCAAGTAACAAACTCTTTCCCGAAGTCACCTCTTGGATACACAATGCAGAAACTTCATTTAAGAAACTATGAAAAAAAAAATTGTAAGTAAGTAAGTAACAAATTCTTTCTTGAAGTCACTTCTTTGATACACAATACAGAAATTTCATTAAAGAAACTATGAAAAAATTGTAAGTAAGTAGCGAATTCTTTCTTGAATTCACCTGCTGGATAAACAAAAAGACATTTCGTTCAAGAAATTATGACAAAATTCTAAGTAAGTAACAAACTCTTTATTGTTTTCACAACTTAGATACACGATGTAGAAATTTAATTCAAGAAATTATGAAAAAATTCTCAGTAAGTAACAATTTCTTTCTTGAAGTCAACTCTTGGATACACAACACGGAAACTTCATTCAAGAAATTATGAAAATATTTGTAAGTAAGTAACAAACTCTTTATTGATTTCACCTCTTGGATATACAGTACAGATACTTCATTCAATAAATTATGAAAAAATTGCAAGTAAGTAACAAACTCTTTATTGTTTTCACCTCTTGGATATACAATGCGGATATTTCATTAAATAAATTATGAAAAAATTGTAAGCAAGTAACAAACTCTTTCCTGAAGTCATCTCTTGGATACACAATGCAGAAACTTCATTTAAGAAACTATGAAAAATTGTAAGTAAGTAAGTATCAAATTCTTTCTTGAAGTCTCCTCTTGGATACACAATACAGAAATTTCATAAAAGAAATTATGAAAAAATTGTAAGTAAGTAGCAAATTCTTTCTTGAATTCACCTGCTGGATAAACAAAAAGACATTTCGTTCAAGAAATTATGACAAAATTCTAAGTAAGTAACAAACTCTTTATTGTTTTCACAACTTAGATACACGATGTAGAAATTTAATTCAAGAAATTATGAAAAAATTCTCAGTAAGTAACAATTTCTTTCTCGAAGTCAACTCTTGGATACACAATACGGAAATTTCATTCAAGAAATTATGAAAATATTTGTAAGTAAGTAACAAACTCTTTATTGATTTCACCTCTTGGATATACAGTACAGATACTTCATTCAATAAATTACGAAAAAATCGCAAGTAAGTAACAAACTCTTTATTGTTTCCACCTCTTGGATATACAATACGGAAATTTCATTCAGTAAATTATGAAAACTTGTAAGCAAGTAACAAACTCTTTGAAGTCACCTCTTGGATACACAATACAGAAATTTCATAAAAGAAATTATGAAAAAAATTGTAAGTAAGTAGCAAATTCTTTCTTGAATTCACCTGCTGGATAAACAAAAAGACATTTCGTTCAAGAAATTATGACAAAATTCTAAGTAAGTAACAAACTCTTTATTGTTTTCACGACTTAGATACACGATGTAGAAATTTAATTCAAGAAATAATGAAAAAATTCTCAGTAAGTAACAATTTCTTTCTTGAAGTCAACTCTTGGATACACAATACGGAAATTTCATTCAAGAAATTATGAAAATATTTGTAAGTAAGTAACAAACTCTTTATTGATTTCACCTCTTGGATATACAGTACAGATACTTCATTCAATAAATTATGAAAAAATCGCCAGTAAGTAACAAACTCTTTATTGTTTTCACCTCTTGCATATTCAATACGGAAATTTCATTCAATAAATTATGAAATTTGTAAGCAAGTAACAAACTCTTCCCTGAAGTCACCTCTTGGATACACAATGCAGAAACTTCATTTAAGAAAGTATGAAAAAATTGTAAGTAAGTAAGTAAGTAACAAATTCTTTCTTGAATTCCCCTCTTGGATAAACAAAAAAAGTCATTTCATTCAAGAAATTATGACAAAATTCTAAATAAATAACAAACCCTTTCTTGAATTCGCCATTGGGTTGCACAATACAGAAATGTAATTCAGAAAACTATGAAAAACATTGCAAACAAACTCTTTCTCGAACTCGCTTCCTGGACAGACAATACAGCAATTTCACTCAAGAAATTATGAAAAAATTGTAAGTAAGTAGCAAACTGTGTCTTGAATTCTCCTCCTGGATGCACAATACAGATATTTCATTCAAGAAATTATAAAAAAAAATTGTAAGTAAGTAACAAACTCTTTCTTGAATACACCTCTTGGATACCTAATACGGAAATTTCATTCAAGAAATTATGAGAAAATTCTAAGTAAGTAACAATCTCTTTCTTGAAGTCCCCTCTTGGATACGCAATACGAAACGGAAATTTCATTCAAGAAATTATGAGAAAATTCCTGGTAAGTAACAATCTCTTTCTTGAAGTCCCCTCTTGGATACACAATACGGATATTTTATTCAAGAAATTATAAAAAAAAGGAAAGTAAGTAACAAACTCTTTATTGATTTCACCTCTTGGATACAAAAAAGACATTTCATTCAAGAAATTATGACAAAATTCTAAATAAGTAAAAAAAAACTCATTCTTGAATTCGCCGTTTGCATGCACAATACAGAAATTTTATTCTATGGGACCTCTACACGTGATTAAACACGTTTTGAAACTACATGCTTTTTGCTTGCCTTTCCTTGGTACCTTTCCAAACGAGCGGGGATTCCCCACTGGTTCCTACACATTGCAAAAAAGTGAGCAGTACGAAAACTCCACGTTTTCAACCAGACTGGTTTTTTAGACAACACCCATTTTTTTTAGGGGTCAATCAGAGACAGCGGAGATTGCTCAATATACGATAACTTGATTGGTGATTGGTTACACACCGCAACGGCGCATACATAGTGAGAGAGACATGCAAAGTCGACATAGCTTTATTTCATTTTTTAAGGTTAATTTAGACGAGGTTACGTGCGCGCACATAACCTCTGATTGATCCCTAAAAAAAAATGGGTGTTGTCTAAAAAACCAGTCTGGTTGAAAACGTCGAGTTTTCGTACTGCTCACTTTTTTGCAATGTGTAGGAACCAGTGGGGAATCCCCGCTCGTTTGGAAAGGTACCAAGGAAAGGCAAGCAAATAGCATGTAGTTTCAAAACGTGTTTAATCACGTGTAGAGGTCCCATAGAATGAAATTTCTGTATTGTGCATGCAAAAGGCGAATTCAAGAATGAGTTTTTTTTACTTACTTAGAATTTTGTCATAATTTCTTGAATGAAATGTCTTTTTTGTATCCAAGAGGTGAAATCAATAAAGAGTTTGTTACTTACTTTCCTTTTTTTATAATTTCTTGGATAAAATATCCGTATTGTGTATCCAAGAGGGGACTTCAAGAAAGAGATTGTTACTTACCAGGAATTTTCTCATAATTTCTTGAATGAAATTTCCGTATAGTATTGCGTATCAAAGAGGGGACTTCAAGAAAGAGATTGTTACTTACTTAGAATTTTCTCATAATTTCTTGAATGAAATTTCCGTATTAGGTATCCAAGAGGTGTATTCAAGAAAGAGTTTGTTACTTACTTACAATTTTTTTTATAATTTCTTGAATGAAATATCTGTATTGTGCATCCAGGAGGAGAATTCAAGACACAGTTTGCTACTTACTTACAATTTTTTCATAATTTCTTGAGTGAAATTGCTGTATTGTCTGTCCAGGAAGCGAGTTCGAGAAAGAGTTTGTTTGCAATGTTTTTCATAGTTTCCTGAATTAAATTTCTGTATTGTGCAACCCAATGGCGAATTAAAGAAAAGGTTTGTTATTTATTTAGAATTTTGTCATAATTTCTTGAATGAAATGACTTTTTTTTGTTTATCCAAGAGGCGAATTCAAGAAAGAATTTGTTACTTACTTACTTACTTACAATTTTTTCATACTTTCTTAAATGAAGTTTCTGCATTGTGTATCCAAGAGGTGACTTCAGGGAAGAGTTTGTTACTTGCTTACAAATTTCATAATTTATTGAATGAAATTTCCGTATTGTATATCCAAGAGGTGAAAACAATAAAGAGTTTTTTACTTACTGGCGATTTTTTCATAATTTATTGAATGAAGTATCTGTACTGTATATCCAAGAGGTGAAATCAATAAAGAGTTTGTTACTTACTTACAAATATTTTCATAATTTCTTGAATGAAATTTCCGTATTGTGTATCCAAGAGTTGACTTCAAGAAAGAAACTTTTACTTACTGAGAATTTTTTCATAATTTTTTGAATTAAATTTCTACATCGTGTATCTAAGTCGTGAAAACAATAAAGAGTTTGTTACTTACTTAGAATTTTGTCATAATTTCTTGAACGAAATGTCTTTTTGTTTATCCAGCAGGTGAATTCAAGAAAGAATTTGCTACTTACTTACAATTTTTTTCATAATTTCTTTTATGAAATTTCTGTATTGTGTATCCAAGAGGTGACTTCAAAGAGTTTGTTACTTGCTTACAAATTTTCATAATTTATTGAATGAAATTTCCGTATTGTATATCCAAGAGGTGGAAACAATAAAGAGTTTGTTACTTACTTGCGATTTTTTCGTAATTTATTGAATGAAGTATCTGTACTGTATATCCAAGAGGTGAAATGAATAAAGAGTTTGTTATTTACTTACAAATATTTTCATAATTTCTTGAATGAAATTTCCGTATTGTGTATCCAAGAGTTGACTTCAAGAAAGAAATTGTTACTTACTGAGAATTTTTTCATAATTTCTTGAATTAAATTTCTACATCGTGTATCTAAGTCGTGAAAACAATAAAGAGTTTGTTACTTACTTAGAATTTTGTCATAATTTCTTGAACGAAATGTCTTTTTGTTTATCCAGCAGGTGAATTCAAGAAAGAATTTGCTACTTACTTACAATTTTTTCATAATTTCTTTTATGAAATTTCTCTATTGTGTATCCAAGAGGAGACTTCAAGAAAGAATTTGATACTTACTTACTTACAATTTTTTCATAGTTTCTTAAATGAAGTTTCTGCATTGTGTATCCAAGAGGTGACTTCAGGAAAGAGTTTTTTACTTGCTTACAATTTTTTCATAATTTATTGAATGAAATATCCGCATTGTATATCCAAGAGGTGAAAACAATAAAGAGTTGTTACTTACTTGCGATTTTTTCATAATTTATTGAATGAAGTATCTGTACTGTATATCCAAGAGGTGAAATCAATAAAGAGTTTGTTACTTACTTACAAATATTTTCATAATTTCTTGAATGAAGTTTCCGTATTGTGTATCCAAGAGTTGACTTCAAGAAAGAAATTGTTACTTACTGAGAATTTTTTCATAATTTCTTGAATTAAATTTCTACGTCGTGTATCTAAGTCGTGAAAAAAATAAATGAGTTTGTTACTTACTTAGAATTTTATCATAATTTCTTGAACGAAATGTCTTTTTGTTTATCCAGCAAGTGAATTCAAGAAAGAATTTGCTACTTACTTACAATTTTTTCATAGTTTCTTTAATGAAATTTCTGTATTGTGTATCCAAGAAGTGACTTCAAGAAAGAATTTGTTACTTAATTACTTACAATTTTTTTTTTCATAGTTTCTTAAATGAAGTTTCTGCATTGTGTATCCAAGAGGTGACTTCGGGAAAGAGTTTGTTACTTGCTTACAATTTTTTCATAATTTCTTAAATGAAATTTCTGCATTGTGTATCCAAGAGGTAAATTCAAGAAAGAATTTGTTACTTACTTAGAATTTTGTTATAATTTCTTGAACGAAATGTCTTTTTGTTTATCCAGCAAGTGAATTCAAGAAAGAATTTGCTACTTACTTACAATTTTTTCATAATTTCTTTAATGAAATTTCTGCATTGTGTATCCAAGAGGTGACTTCAAGAAAGAATTTGTTACTTACTTATTTACAATTTTTTCATAGTTTCTTAAATGAAGTTTCTGCATTGTGTATCCAAGATGTGACTTCAGGAAAGAGTTTGTTACTTGCTTACAATTTTTTCATAATTTATTGAATGAAATATCCGCATTGTATATCCAAGAGGTGAAAACAATAAAGAGTTTGTTACTTACTTGCGATTTTTTCATAATTTCTTGAATGAAGTATCTGTACTGTATATCCAAGAGGTGAAATCACTGCATTAAAAAATAAACTAAATAGATCATACGATCTAAATTATTTCATCAGATACGCCAGCATTCATAAATGATCCTTTTGAAATTCTGCTAACAACATCCATGGTCAAGGTAAAAGTTTGAATTAAACACTTTTAGGATATCGAATGTCCTTACTGAAAAACTAGTGCATTAAAAAATAAATTAAATTGATGATACGACCTAAATTATTTCATCAGATACGCCCACGAAAATCTAAAAAACGTAGGTCTGAAAACCCAAACCGTTAATTAACAATTCTAATTCATGATTTCAGGCACGTCAAACCCCGAAATACTAAAGTTAACTTCTCAAATAATAAACCCCCAGGAAACAAACACCCATGAAAATCTAAAAAACCTAGGTCTGAAAACCCAAACAGCCAATTCAATATTCTAATTCATGATTTCAGGCACGTAAAACCACAAAATACTAAAGTTAACTTCTCAAATAATAAATCCCAGGAGTCAAACATACACGAAAACCTAAGAAACCTAGGTCTGAAAATCCCCAAACAGCCAATTAAATATTCTAATTCATGATTTCAGCCAAGTCAAACCATGAAATACTAAAGTTAACTTCTCAAATAATAAATCCCAGGAACCTAACACCCACGAAAATCTAAAAAACTAGGTCTGAAAGCCCAAACAACCAATTAACTATTCTAATTCATGATTTCAGGCACGTAAAACAACAAAATACTAAAGTTAACTTCTCAAATAATAAATCCCAGGAACCTAACACCCATGAAAATCTAAAAAACTATGTCTGAAAACCCAAACAGCCAATTCAATATTCTAATTCATGATTTCAGGCACGTCAAATCACGAAATACTAAAGTTAACTTCTCAAATAATAAACCCCAGGAACCTAACACCCACGAAAATCTAAAAAACTAGGTCTGAAAACCCAAACAGCTAATTAACTATTCTAATTCATGATTTCAGGCACGTCAAACCATGAAATACTAAAGTTAACTTCTCAAATAATAAACTCCAGGAAACAAACACTAACGAAAATCTAAAAAACCTAGGTCTGAAAACCCTAAACAGGTAATTAACTATTCTAATTCATGATTTCAGGCACGTAAAACCCTAAAATATAAAAGTTAACTTCTCAAATAATAATCCCCAGGAGTCAAACATCCACGAAAATCTAAAAAATCTAGGTTTGAAAACCCTAAACAGCTAATTCAATATTCTAATTCATGATTTCAGGCATGTAAAACCACAAAATACTAAAGTTAACTTCTCAAATAATAAACCCCAGGAGTCAAACACACACGAAAACCTAAAAAACCTAGGTCTGAAAATCCTCAAACAGCCAATTAAATATTCTAATTCATGATTTCAGGCACGTCAAATACGAAATACTAAAGTTAACTTCTCAAATAATAAATCCCAGGAACCTAACGCCCACGAAAATCTAAAAAAAAACTAGGTCTGAAAACCCAAACAGCTAATTAACTATTCTAATTCATGATTTCAGGCACGTAAAACCACAAAATACTAAAGTTAACTTCTCAAATAATAAACCCCAGGAGTCAAACACACACGAAAATCTAAAAAACCTAGGTCTGAAAATCCCCAAACAGCCAATTAAATATTCTAATTCATGATTTCAGGCAAGTCAAATACGAAATACTAAAGCTAACTTCTCAAATAATAAATCCCAGGAGCCTAACACCCACGAAAATCTAAAAAACTAGGTCTGAAAACCCAAACAGCTAATTAACTATTCTAATTCATGATTTCAGGCACGTCAAATCACGAAATACTAAAGTTAACTTCTCAAATAATAAACCCCGGGAACCAAACACCCACGAAAATCTAAAAAACGTAGGTCTGAAAACCCAACTTGGACTTGCAAACACCAACCCGGACATGCAAACAAAAAGAATCAGACATGGTATTTTTGGTTTTCCCTCCAAAATTGACCCCCTCCCCCCTCCCCTGCCCTCAGAAATGGGGGAACGAAGGGCCTCTGAGCCTTTCCCTTGAGGCAGATCCCATTTATTTTCGATTCTGAGTATTTTTGGTTTTCCCTCCAAAATTGACCCCCTCCCCCCCTCCGCCGCCCTCAGAAATGGGGGAACGAAGGGCCTCTGAGCCTTGGCCTTGAGGCAGATCCCATTTATTTTCGATTCTGAGTACTTTTGGTTTTCCCTCCAAAATTGACCCCCTCCCCCGCCCTCAGAAATGGGGGAACGAAGGGCCTCTGAGCCTTGCCCTTGAGGCAGATCCCATTTATTTTCGATTCTGAGTATTTTTGGTTTCCCCTCCAAAATTGACCCCCTCCCCCCTCCTCTGCCCTCAGAAATGGGGGAACGAAGGGCCTCTGAGCCTTGCCCTTGCGGCAGATCCCATTTATTTTCGATTCGGAGTATTTTTGGCTTTCCCTCCAAAATTGAACCCCTCCCCCCTCCCCTGCCCTCAGAAATGGGGGAACGAAGGGCCTCTGAGCCTTGCCCTTGAGGCAGATCCCGTTTATTTTCGATTCTGAGTATTTTTGGTTTTCCCTCCAAAATTGACCCCCTCCCCCCTCCCCTGCCCTTAGAAATGGGGGAACGAAGGGCCTCTGAGCCTTGCCCTTGAGGCAGATCCTATTTATTTTCGATTCTGAGTATTTTTGGTTTTCCCTCCAAAATTGACCCCCTCCCCCCTCCTCTGCCCTCAGAAATGGGGGAACGAAGGGCCTCTGAGCCTTGCCCTTGCGGCAGATCCCATTTATTTTCGATTCTGAGTATTTTTGGCTTTCCCTCCAAAATTGAACCCCTCCCCCCTCCCCTGCCCTCAGAAATGGGGGAACGAAGGGCCTCTGAGCCTTGCCCTTGAGGCAGATCCTGTTTATTTTCGATTCTGAGTATTTTTGGTTTTCCCTCCAAAATTGACCCCCTCCCCCCTCCCCTGCCCTTAGAAATGGGGGAACGAAGGGCCTCTGAGCCTTGCCCTTGAGGCAGATCCCGTTTATTTTCGATTCTGAGTATTTTTGGTTTTCCCTCCAAAATTGACCCCCCCCCTTCCCTGCCCTCAGAAATGGGGGAACGAAGGGCCTCTGAGCCTTGCCCTTGAGGCAGATCCCGTTTATTTTCGATTCTGAGTATTTTTGGTTTTCCCTCCAAAATTGACCCTTCACGTTAAAAAATTATCCAATCACTAATTACCCCTTTTTTGCAAATGTCAATCAATGAATTCCGATTGTAAAAGCGTGTTTAATCATGTTACCTAACCCACAGTACAGCAATTTGATATGCGTAGCCTACTGCCAGGAACCAGTGGGGGGATCCTTGCTCGTAATTGCTAATCACCTTCCTTTTATCCATCGTCAAGTACATGCTCCAAAAATATTTTATTCGAGATTTCACGTTAAAAAATTATCCAAACACTAATTACCCCTTTTTTGCAAATGTTTATCAAACGCCAAGGAACGTAATCTCACCGAACACGTCAAACTGTTTCCACAGACTTCAAACTATCATATCTACGGAATCGCCGTTAAACCTTCTTCATGATATTAAACCAATAAAGAAGAAAAGAGTAGTGCCTATAGCTTCACGCAAATTCCATAGATACTTACTACTTCCATACTATAGCATTTTTTCTCCTCAGACTCGTTGTGATTACCACTATTACTTCTCTTCTAACCACAGATTTCATTTACGATTCGATGTGATTATTCCAGTCACTTTTCTCCTAACCACAGATTTTGTTAGTCAGTATTTTATTTGAGATTCATTATGATGTCGCATATCTTCTAGCCACACATATTTTCTGCACTTCATTTTGCGCATCATTACATCAGACATTTTCCTTGCCTTTTGCTTTAGCTGTTCGGATTCATTTAATTCGTTTTCAGGATAAAACATACATTCATAATTAAATACACAGTTGCTAGTTTAAAGGGAGTTTGTATATTCGCTAATCTTTAGTTCTAAGTCACAAGGTGTTAAATAAGTAATTTAAATTTATTTAAGAAACTCTAGCGTGAATTCAATTTTTTCTTCCTGTTAATGCATCAAAGAATCATCCATTTTATAGGATTTTTTCTGAGACTCGTTGTGATTATCACTGTTGCTTCTTTTCTGACCGCAGATTCCATTTATGATTTGATGTGCTCGTTAAAAAATCCTTCCGTGAATTCAATTCCTCCTTTCTGCTTATCCTTTATAGACGCTCAAATAACACATTTCTTATTCAGTTGTAATTTTTTGAAATATCTAAATTCCACAATAGCATAATTATGGCATTATTCTTTAGTTTTAAGTCACCTTGTTGTTTACAACTAACCGTAAATTTTATGCAGTTTGTCGCTGTTTATTGTTCCATGCCTTTTTCTTTAGCTGTTCAGAGCAATTTTTCATCTTGTGTAATTTTACACTTGTCAAAGATAATAAATATTAATTCCTCGTTCCTCTTTATTAATCACAGACTCATACACGCTAAACTAACACGTTCCTTCATTCCATTGTAATTTTGCTTTGTCTTCTAACTGTAGATTTTGTTGAGAAAAATTTTGTTTTCAATTCAATGGGATTTTTCCTGTATCTTGTACCGTTTCTCTGTCTTCATCTGTTCAGAGTAGTTTACCATCTTGCGTAATTTTGCATGCGTATTCTAATTACGGATTTCATTTACGATTTGATGTGTTCATTGTGACGCTGGTTGTCACATTTTTTCTAGCCGCAAATCTCATTTGCGCTTTATTGTCATGCATCATTGCCACCGAGCATAGGATTTTCCAATGCCTATTACCTCTGAAATATTCAAAATACGCATTTACATAATCATCATTTTATTCTTTAGTTTCAAGTCAGAGGGTGGCAAATCAGCAATTTCTCTTGGATTAAGAAATTCTGTAGTGAATTCAATTCCTCCTTCCTACTTATCCTTTACAGACGCTAAAATAATACGTTCCTTATTCAATTGTAAGTTTCTGAAATATCTAAATTCCGCAATTGAATAATTATCGCGTTATTCTTTAGTTTTAAGTCACATTTTCTTTCTTAGCTAACAGCAAATTTCGTTGTACAACATTTTCGTTTTTGTGATTTGTTGCTGTTTCTTGTTCCATGCCTTTTTCTTTAGCTATTCAGAGTCATTTGTCATTTTGTCTAATTTTGCACACGTAATAGATGCTAACTATTACTTCATCCTTCATGTTTTTCAATCACAGACTCTCACACGTTAAACTAACAAGTTCCTTTATTCCATTGTAAATTGCTTTGTCTACTAACCCCTCACGCACGTTCAACTAACACCTTCCTCCATTCCATAGAAATTTTGCTTTGTCTTTTAACCACAAATTTCGTTGCGAAACATTTTTGTTTGCAATTCAATGTGATTTTTGTTGTTTTTTTTATTGAATCGCTTTTTCTTCAGCTGTTCAGAGCAGATTGTCATCTTGTGTAATTGTGTATGCGTAATAGATACTACACGATATTGCCGCTGCTGGAGGGAAACTTAAGTAATTTATACTCTTTAAATGTATATAAATACGAGATCACATGCCTGATTTTTTTCAAAAAATAATGCAAAAAGTCCTAGGGTGCCATTTTTCAAAAAAAAAAGTACGGAGTCATTTTCAAGAAATAATTATAAATACATAAATTTGTAAATACATGAATAAACACATGGTTGCTTGCTTAAAGATATAATATTACTCTTGATTTCATTGGTCTGTGTAAAGAGAAGAAGTTGTATTCATGCTTTGGATTGCTCATCAATTCAAAATTTAGAATATGGTAACTTTTTACCATAATTTCGAGCCAAGACTGAAAAGCCTTCAAAATATTCCCAGCCTGCCGTCTTAGTTTAAATTAAGTCAGACATAAGGGTCCCTAGTCATGTGATGGCTCTCTCGCCTTGTACTAAAATTAAACAAAAAACAAGTTTTTTCAACTGAAAGTAAGGAGCAATATTAAAACTTATTACAATTGGAAATTATTACAGACACGAGGGGGGTTGCCCCCTCCTCAACACCTTGCTCTTCAGGCTAAAGTTTTTTGGCATTTAAAAGAAGTTACTTGTTGTTCTAATTAAACGACTTTTGTGTTTTAGGAGTCGTTTTAAAAGAATTGGGACAATATTTAAACTTTAGCGTAAATAGCGAGGTGTTGAGGAGGGGGCAACTCTTCTCGTATACGTAATAATTTCTGTTCGTTTTAAGCTTTAATATTATTCCTTACTTTCAGTTGAAAAAACTTCTTTTTTTATTTAATTTTCGATTAATGGGGCTAGTTACCCTCTAATTTTTTGGTCACTCAAAAAGGGCACTGGAACTTTTAATCTCAGTTAGAATGAGCCCTCTCCCGATGTTCTAGGCCCAGTGGGGCGATACGATTACCCCTGGGGAAAACAAACAAAAAAAACACTCAAACAAATAAACACGCATCCGTGATCTTTCTTCTGACAAAAAGTGCAAAATTCCACATTTTTGCAGATAGAAGCTTGAAATTTCTACAGTAGGGTTCTCTGATACGCTGAATCTGATGGTGTGATTTTCATTAAGATTATATTAATTTTAGGGGTTTTTCCCTCCTTTTTATTCGAAAGTCATGCAAATTTTCTCAGGCTCGTAACCTTTGATTGATGTAACTAAACAATAAAACTTATGTATTTAAAAGCCGCTTAAAAATCGAATTCTTTCTATTATATATCTAATGGTATAAAAATCCTGTAGTTTTGGCTCATAATGTTGTATCACAATGTGTTTCCTATGATACATTTTACAGGAAGTATTGATATTGAAGGACGAACCTAAAAATATTATTTACCTCCATCCACACTGACGAATTTAGCATTTTGTAAATAGAGGTATTAGGCGGCGAGAGAGAGGCTAGTCGAACTAATATTTTCTAATTGAAATGAGTTTCTACTATCCCTGGTGTTCCTTGTAGGATGTTTCCTAGATATCCTCTATCCGTTAGAACATAATAAAAAAAGACCGAGACAAAGGAATGTGGACGGGTAACCTTTTGGACAGAGTTGGAACTATAGGCCGGCGCGTCAAACACTATTGATTTTTAAAGAATGTTTTGATGAAAAGATTACACAAATTGTCCATCGAAAAAGTAGTTAAGTATTTGTAAATAGGGAAAAAGGTGCGATGAGTATCAAGGCCTGTCAAAATCCATTTTAATTAAAAATATTACTACCATTACATATTATAAACTGGTTCCTAGCATTAAAGATTAAATTATCCTGAGCGCTTGGTGAAAGACAAATTCAACAGGAGGATTTCAAGCACTTCTTCAAAAATTTTACATGGTGATCCTTACAATTGTAAATTGGCTTATTTTAATAGTGGTTAAGAACTGCCAATTTAGATAGATAAATTGTATTTCATACAAATATAAACAACACAAATAATTAAATAAAGCCAACAGAGAGCTAAACTCGAAAGGAAGGCTAACAATTATTACAATGAGTTCAATTACACCAAAAATAAAGATAAAGAAGATAAACCAAAAACATCATAACATATAGAAGGAGAAGGACAAAGGAGGCTACCCCAGCACGGCAAAATCTAAAAATAATGCTAAGAAACAAATTATCAAGAAGAATCACCCCGTCATCAAAGGTTAATAATATATTCTACTAATCTAGTCTTTAAAAGTGATCGGCTATTAAGATTTTTAAATTTACTATTTAATTTTTGCCTATTTGCTATAGAAGGAATTTGGTATCTTATTGAAAATGTATCTCTTTCACAATTAATCAAAGGGATTCTATACGCTCCAAAACGAGCCGACGAAGAAGCGAGTGAGCGAATAGGGGTAACAAGAATTTGTGATTCATAAAAATAACTCGCCAGAGACTGAATATCATAATGCCAGAGCGATAATTGCAATTCTCTAAGTTCATTAAGATTTAATATATGAAGAAATAAAAATAAAGTTTTTGTTTCAGTAAGATTTTGAAGTCGTACAGGACGATGAAAGAAAGTGCCAAGGATTCTTACGGCTTTATTTTGCAATGTCTGGAGGTGTTTAAAATGATTAGGAAATGTATTTAGGTAAATAATGGGACAATATCTAAGGTATGATTCTATTGAAGAATGATAAAGGATTGTAATAATTGAAAAAGGAAAAACATACTTTAACCGATGTAAACATCCTAAATTTTGGCTAATTTTATACAGAGATGGTCAGAATGACTACGGGAACATAAAAGCTCATCAAGAATAATCCCCAAATATCTATATGTCTTAACCCGTCTAATTCTACACCCAGAAACAACTAACTCATCCATCCCAACCTTAGCAACTCCTTGCGTAGATCTCCCAAAAATCATAAATTCTGTCTTAGACAAATTGAGAACTAGACGATTACAAGAAAACCACTGGATAACTGAATTCATTTCAGACTCCATGTTCTCGATCAATAATGAAGGGGTTTTAGCTTCAACAGATACCACTGTATCATCTGCATACATAAGTGCTAGGCTATCCTTATAGGATAGACAATTAGGGAGATCATTTATATATATATATATATATATATATATATATATATATATATATATATATATATATATATATATATATATATATATTATATATATATATATATATATATATATATATATATAGATATATATATATATATATATATATATATATATATATATATATATTTATATATATATGTATATATATATATATACATATACATATATATATATATATATATATATATATATATATATATATATATATAATATATATATATATATATATATATATATATATATATATATATATATATATAAAATTAGTTCAGATGTTTATAGGAATTACAAGTAGGTTATATATATATATATATATATATATATATATATATATATATCTATATATATATATATATATATATATATATATATATATATATATATACATATATATATATATATATATATATATATATATATATATATATATATATATATATATATATATATATATATATATATATATATATATATATATATTATATATATATATATATATATATATATATATATATATATATATATATATATATATATATATATATATATATTAAAAATAGTAACGGTCCAAGTATAGACCCCTGGGGCACTCCAATATCATCCAGGGTGTTAGGCTGAGACAAATGGCCTCGTAGGTCTACGTGGAATCAGCGATTACGTAGATATGACCTTATTAAATCCAATGCCTTTCCACGAATTCCTTAGTTATTCAGTTTTTCAAACAAAATGGAATGATTTAGAGTATCAAATGCTTTTTTTCTATCGTAGAAAATGCATGATACATAATTATCATTATTCAGTGAATCATTACTTTTAAGCAAAAGGACTGCAACTGCTTGTTCAGTAGAACGACCTGGTCTAAACCCAAACTGGCTTTTGGTTAAAAAAATTTTTTTTATCTAAATAAGACAAAATTCTTTTGTGAAATAACTTTTCCAAAATCTTTGACAAAGGAGAAAGTATTGCAATAGGTCGGTAATTATCAACATTAGTTTTATCACCTTTTTTGTACCGTGGCATAACTCGGGCAATTTTCCATTTAGTATGGAATACCCCAGAAGATAAACACAAATTAAAAATATAAACAAGAGGTGTATGAATTACAGATGCAAGGTGTTTCAAAAGATTAGTTGAAAGTCCATCCAAACTTAATGAATTACCTCTGTTCAAATCTACTGAGTTTTTTTGGAATTCATCAAGACTAACTGGGGTCAAAAACATACTTGTATCCTCTGATTGACGAAGGTATTCTTTATATGAATGAGCTGAAGTCGAGCCAAAACCACGAGTAACATCAGAACCAATACTAGCAAAATGAGCACTGAAATATTCTGCAATAACTCCATTTCCCTTTGATTCAAGACCATTTTTATCTATTAATAATTCTGGGTAAAAAGTATTCCAATTGTTTCCAATCTTTTGTTTAATTAGATCCCATGTTTTTTGGGGTGAATTAGCATTCCTAAAAGAATTTTCAAAATACCTCTTCTCACTCGTTCTAAGAGTTTTCACCAACAGATTTTTAAAATTTTTGAATAGTATAATATTATCAGGTGATGGATATTTCATTCTTATCTTATATAGACGATTTTTTTCATTAACTGATCTCAGGAGCCAATCCATTACAAAGGCTACTCAATGTTAAAATGATCCTTAGTTCTTACTATCTTTAGTAATAATCCACAAGTCAGAATCATGCTTATATTCATTTTCTTACTGACCCCATATAAGTCAGTGGGATAGGTCTACTTTGCTAGCATAAAACAGAAAGATAACTAAGAACTTAAGCGTAAAGAGCGAGGAGATTTATTTATTTTGTCAGGAATAGTTAGTGACAGGACTAGATGGATAAAAGAATAATGAGGCCCCAGGTGTTGATAGTTTGGTTAATAAATTTTAGAATTATAGTGGTTATGAGGTTAGAGATATGTTACTGAAGATTACGTATATGATTTTCGAAAAAGTGGATGTACCTAGAAATTTAAGGAAAACTGTAAATTAGTTTGGTAATTATAGAGGCATTAGTTTTATATATATATATATATATATATATATATATATATATATATATATATATATATATATATATATATATATATATATATAATATATATACATATATATATATATATATATATATATATATATATATATATATATATATATATATATATATATATAATATATATATATATATATATATATATATATATATATATATATATATATAGAACTCTTCAGTTCTAAAAACTAATTCTTCAGTATTGGTGTATTTGGAGACAATGATGAACATCAATCATTCATTATACGGTAATGTGGTCTCGTCAAAATTGATGATGTGTAGCGAATAAGCTGAAAAATACTCGGCTCATTGCCTTAATATTGTTCTGAAAAAAAAGTAATTAAATTAGCTACCATTAAACAGTCATTGTTTATTACGAGCCTGAGATTGAACTTCTATACTTTGATTAGAAGTACGGTTTGTTCAAAGAAGGCTTTGAGAAATGGTTATAAGAATGATACTTTTCTGTTTTTTTGTTCAAGTAGCTTTGAGTCTCAGCAATAACACGACTCTTGGCACTGGGAAGTCGAGAGAAGGAAAATGTAAGTTTTGTATAGCTTCTTTCGTAGCAAGGAGATATATTAGTGCTTCTGCAATGATATTGGTTGCCTTTTATTACAATTATGTCACAGAAAAGATAGGTTGTATAACATAAACCTCAACTCATGTGTGTTTCATGGTCCAAGGAATGGAAAATAGACATGTTCAACAACTTCTATTCAATTCAATTCAATTCAATTCAAACTTTTTATTTCCTCCGAATACGAAGAGTAAAAAAAGAAATAAATACAAATAATAACGGCTAATCAACAGGCCATAAAATTATCTTAAACTATATAACAACAAATACGCAAAGGCCTTCAATCAAAATTACCACACAAATTAACACTTCATTCAATAGATAATAAATTAACACTTCACAAATTAACACTTCATTCAAAAATTAAATCAAATAAAATAAATTAAGCTTCGTGCGCAGCTCTATATAAATTATGAGAAAAAACATTTAATTTGGATAAAAAATTCTTCTGCTTTTTCTCCAAAACATCAACAGGGTTTTTTATTTTATATGCATTCATTAAAAAAGTATTTGATTCAGATTTAGAAAAGCGGCAAAGGAACTTAGCAAAATTAAAAAATGTGGTTTTTACATGCGCAATATTACTAATTCTAAAAAACGGGAGAAGCGATGAAAAAACTAAAATTTGAGGCAAAGCGACTGTATTATATACCCGAGCCAGTGATTTCCGAGAAAGAAGATCGCGAAGACAAATTACTGCCCCGAAACTAGACGCTATTCTACTTTTAACTGCTTTAGAAATAGAAGCACGGCATAGAGCTAAAGTTGGTCCATAAGGCACACCAAGATATAAAAAAGATTCCAAAGGTTTTAAAATACTATCATAAATACGGACAGAAATTTCTGAATAAACGAGATCATTAGCCTTAGGACCAAGAATTAAAAACTGACACTTTTCAGGGCGAAAACGAAGTCCATGCTCACTAAAAACCTTTGCTAAAAAATCTACATTTTGTTGAAGTGACTGAAGCGATCGACTCAAAAGGAGTAAATCATCTGCGTAAGCAATCCACGACAGAGCATAACCTTTACCATAAATAAAAGTCAACTGAATTTGATCAAACAGCCCCGAAACAGTAATATTGAAAATCAAAGGAGAAATAATGCTTCCTTGTCTCAGCCCCCTACATAACTTAACATTATAATCACTAAACTGATTCTTCCACTTAATACGAATACGAGAGGAGCCATACCACTTTTTTAAAACCAAAACTACTGGTAGTGGGACATTATTCTTCAGAAGCGCAGTCATAGCCCAAGAATGGATAATTGAATCATACGCCGCCGCAAAATCTAACGCAAGTGTATAAACTCTATCCCATTGCTTACAAAAGGATATTATTCTTGAAAGGAAGGTATGAGCAACATCCATGCTTAGACCCTTACGGAACCCAATTTGATTCAGGCCTTGGTTACAAGACTCCAAATACTTTAATAAAACTAACTCAAAAACTTTGCTAATCTGGCACGAAACAGTAATTGGCCTGTAATCAGAACATCGATTCGTATTCCCTCCTTTTTTTGAAAGGGGTGAAGTGGTAGCACGACAAAAGCTAGTTGGAAGAACTCCAGAAGAAAGAATAGTAGTAAAAAGAGTAGCGAGGAGAAGGATTGCTTTGGGGGATGCCCATTTTATATGGTTTGAATGTATACCATCATGATCAAAAGAATGCTTACTTTTTAGAGCTTTAATTGCTACCGTTACATCATCAACAGAAACAGATATTTTACTATTTGGGCGGGGCTTTGAAATTTCTTCCGATAATAAAGAGTCAAGCCGTGATTCAACTGCCGCATCACCGGGTGAAAAAACTTGATTATAATGAGTTATCCAATCATCTAGTTTCAGAGAACTATTAGAATCTGGTGAACAATTATTATTACGACGTCTAGAATTAACCAAACTCCAAAGCTCATTCTTATCACTAGTAATCCTTGAACCAATTTCATCTTTTATAATTTCATTATGCAAACGCAACTCAGCCCGAAAAACGCGTTTAGTTAATTTCATACCATCATAAAATGGTCCAGATCGCGGTTTTCCCGCGCAATTCCAAAGGTAACAAGCTTGAGATGCATTCTTTTGGCTTTGCTTTAAAATCGGGGTAAGGTTCCAACCTAAAACACGAGATCCACGACGGAAAGAATCAGTTCTAAATGCTTTATTAGCCCCGACTTTTAAACTATGAACAATTTCAAGGTAAAATAGATCAATATCAATTTGATCAACATCCTTAGAATAATTTACAATTATTTTAGCTAAAAGTGCATCTGATTCTTCATGATACTTGCACATTTTTTCCCGATCCCAGATCATTTTATTTACAATTTGACTAGAACGATGGATAATTTTAAAAGATGGAATTTGAATATTTAAATGAAAAGAAAGGTAAAAATGGTCACTAATAAGCATATCCAGCCCAACATGAACAGGCTGTGGTAATAACGCTGCATTTGAGACCAGCACATGGTCTAGATTAGAGCAAGAACCAGAATTATGGACATACGTAAAATCCGCATCTTTTGAAACTATAGTAAAAACCGAAAACAAAGATAAAAGAGCGGAGGAGCGGACATCAGAGATAGCAATGTTGCAGTTAAAATCCCCGCAAATAAGCCACTGGAAATCTGATGGAACTTTCGCCACACATCGCGATAATTCTAAACATGCAAAATTGAAATCAAAATCCGAATCAATAGTATGATAATTTGTTGGTAAATAGCACGAAAAAACAATAATCCCTGGGATTCGAACAGCAACAAAATAACGATTAACGGCAAACACTGAAACTGGAATATTCTCTCGAATAAAAATGCAAACGCCTCCTGATGGGCGTCCACCTGTAGGTGTAGCTGGAGATAAAAAAACACTTAAACTGCTGCGACAGGCTCGAAAGAAGACTAGTAGAGTGGTCCAGAAGATGATGCTCTTGCAGACACAAAATATCCAGATCGCGCAGCATAGACTGCAATACATGTTGTTTATCACCAAAACCATTCAGATTCAGAGATATAGTCTTTGCACTAATCATTTTTTATTCTTTACAACTTTTTCGGTTAACTGTTTGCAGCGAAAGCTAAATCCAGTATGCTCATGAGATCCACAATGGAAGCAACAAGGTTCATTCTGGCAAGGGTTGTTCCTAGAATGAGAGTGTCCACTACCAAGGCACTTGAGACAACGTTCCACGCTAGAGCAGCCTGACGATATATGCTCTAGCGACCCGCATTTGTAGCACATTCGCGGTAAAAACTTATAATCAGTAAGCCGGAAATGTTCGTAGCCAATGTGAATCCCATGACGCAAATAATGAGACTTGGCCGTCACCGAACGGAAGTATACACGATATGATTTCGAAACACCGATGCGCTGTATCTCTTCGATACCATGGCTATAAGCACACACACTCTCTGGGTTGATCGGGAAGTCCACTCGTGATAATAAACCGACAATTCTCGATTTGCGAACCTCAGTTTTACCGACCTTTTCATTCAAACAGGCTTTCAAGTTTTCGGCGTTTTGTCTTTTCGTATGAATGACCCATTTCTGTTGCTGGGATCCTGATTCCTTAGAAAGTGAAATCCGCACTATACCATCAGCTCCATCCAACGATTTCAGAAAAGCTTCACGCTTTAAGGGATCATCACAATCTTGTGGTGGTGAATCTACTACAAGACCCACTGTTTCTGACTCGTTATTCAGCGGAGGCCAGGCTTTATCATTGAGTTTTTCTTTATTTATACAGCTCAAACACTATACTCAAGTTCCATTTAATCTCTTCACTACACACGAAAGGATTCTAAAACACACCACAAACACCAAAAATCACCTAGTGATTTTAACTTATGAAGTGATTGGGACATTCATGCAATAATCAGTTAAACGTGCCTAAGATAACGTTGATTTATTTAAATCCTTTGCAACCTACAAGGCAGCTAGCTGCTATTGTTTTTTAATGGTCGAGCATTGTATCCTCCATTCCCAGCCACAAAGACAAGGGGGCAATGGGGTATATATTAATGTGCCTTAGCTTTATTGTTTTAATTTATTGTTCAATAAATCTTCCTCCGTATTTCTCTCTCTCTCTCTCTCTCTCTCTCTCTCTCTCTCTCTCTCTCTCTCTCTCTCTCTCTCTCTCTCTCTCTCTCTCTCTCTCTCTTTCTCTCTCTCTCTCTCTCTCTCTATCTCTCTTTGTCCCTCTCTCTTTCTTTCTTCTTCTCTAAAAGAACTGTGTTTGTCTTAGTTTGCCAAATGTTTCACTATCTTGTTGATCTTTTTAATAGTAGGATACCAAGGTAACTGAGCGTGGAGTTTTCAATTCAAAGAACTTTTTGAGCTTTTAATTAAAAAAAAAAAAAAAAAAAAAAAAAAAAAAAAAAAAAAAAAAAAAAAAAAAAACGTGTTCAGAACGTTGGGCAACTCACGGTGATGTAAATAAATTCTTGACATAGATAATGCGTTTCTCTAGTCCAAACGTCTAGTAATTTTTTTTCTCAACATAGTGTTATTTTTAAGTGTCAAAAAAGAAAATACCAATGCGAAAGCGGAATTTTCTATTATTTTGTTGCGCAAAATAACAATTTTGTCCAACAATGGGCCAAATTCCTTGAGTTACTTGACTTATTACTTCTGTTGTGGTGCAGTAAAACACGTGACTCTTTGCCTCCAATCGGAATGGTCTTGTGCAAAGCGTGACTGCTTATTGTAGATCAGCATAAATCATTGAGAGTTACTGGGTCTCTTCATCTGAAGAGGGGCCTTGCACGGAGAACTTCCAGCCATGCGCAGAGGAATACTACTACTAATACTACTAACAACTCATCGCAACACCAAGAAACCTGAGGTCAATCCAGCTACGCACACTCCTCCTCCCTTCCAAGCTATTCATAGCCACCCTCTGTACACCCTCCCAGAAAGTTCCTATTACCCTTAAGTCATTCTTTACGATATCCTCCCACCCCAACCGCGGACGACCTGCTTTCCGTTTAGCCCTAGACGGTTAGCCAAAAAGGACAATCTTGGGCAATCTGTCATCCTTCATCCACAGAACATGCCCTAGCCATCTCAAACTTTCTTTCATTATAGCCCTAGAGAGCGGGATTGAATCACACTTTTCGTACAGCCTACTGTTTGAAAGACGGTCGGCCAGTCGGGTACCCGAAACAATCCGTAGGCAATTTTCTGGAAAACATTTAGCAAATCTTCATCTGTTTTTCGGAGCACCCATGCTTCAGAACCAAATTTGAACACTGTCACCATTGTAGCTTCCATTACTCTAATCTTGGCTCGCAGACTTATCTTCCTATTCTTCACATTTTTTCAACTGTGAAAGATCACCCTGAGCCTTGGCTATTCTACTCATGACATCTTCACTGCTCTCACCTTCTTTACTAATAATACTACCAAGGTAAGTAAAGCTGTCCACTTGATCAATCTTTTCGTTACCCAACGTCACATTTGCATCTTCACTTGTTTCGAGCCTTAGTGACTTAGTCTTCTCAACATTAATTTTCAGATCAATTCTAGCACCCTGAACTCAAAAAACCTTTAACAGTTCATTCATTTTACTTACACTTTCATCTATGATTCTTATTTCATCAGCATAATCTAAGTCCAGGAAAGTTTCCCCCCCCCCATTTGACTCCGCATTCTCCCATTGCCTTTCCTGTGCTCCTTAAGACAGAGTCCTTCATAATGATCCGTATAAATGGGGATAGAAGACAACCCTGCTTACCTCTTGATTTAATACGAAACCACTACTAACCTAATTTCCTGCCTTAGTTTCAGCTGTTTTATTCTCGTACATAGCACTAATCACTTTAATGTATATGTCAGGTATATCCGGATTGCAGCGGTAGCTAGCAACCTAGTAAGAAGCGATCACACCCTATAGCAAAAATTGCAATAGCCCACAACTCCTTAAAATAGAGCCAGATAAAAAAAAAATGAAGTTCACTATTAGGACCGCCTTGTCCGAAACTCCTGTATAGGAAACTTAAAGTCTCTTGGCTTGAACAACAAAGAAAATATGTTTGCTTGAAAAACAAGAAAAGTGGGTTGAAGTGCAATATTCTGCATCGAAGGATTATTTTTTTCCGTTTTTTTTCTTTTCTCCTCATCTAGCTCGGTACGGGAAAATCAGAGAGCTGTTTAATGGTTCATTTGAAAGGAAATTGATGTATTTAAAAATCTTTCGTAATTAACAAAAAAAAAAATTCGGAAACAAAATCAATTTTTATGAAATACTGTATTTTCATGTACAAGATTGATGAATGACGTTATAATCTGAAGTTGTACCTATAATGAAGTTGTAAAATGAAATGCGATTTTTTATATATGGAATCGGTCTGGTTAATTATAAATTGGGACTATGTAAGTTTTATCGGTATCATGGTTTATTAGGATTATGCAGCGGTATTATTAGTCAAGCAGGTGAGTGTCATGTAGTAATTTTTAATAGAAGTTTTGTTTAAAACTTGAATTGACTTAATTTGCTAAAACTTACCTACGGCAGGTATCGAACCTCCAACCGTTGGATTAGAATTCCAACGCACTATCCACTGTTTTACGGAAGCTTACAAAACTTGATTCTAAAACGATTTATGAACCGGGTTGTTGCGGTAGCCTGCAACCTAGTAAGAGATGATCTAAGAGCCTGCAACCTAGTAAGGGACCATACTAAGAAATACAGTAGCCCATAACTCCTAAAAATAGAATCAGATCAAAAACGAAATACACAGTTAGAACCGCATTGTCCTATACCCCTACATAGGAAACTAACTGTCCCTTATTATATTTTACATTAAGGAACGAACTCTTGCCCATAGTAACTGAAGTAATAAAAGGAATCATCATATAGATGATTATTTTAATTATATTCCTAAAGAAATCATCACAAGCAAAACGCTTCTTATAACGGGAATCGAACTCGAGCCAACTGGGTGAGAGCCAGCTATCCCAACCACTAGATCACGGAGGATATATTACAATATATGATTAATGAAGTCTATGTTAAAGAACAAATTATGGACTTAGTTAGCTGCCTGATTCTTTGAGGATCGTCTTTTACTATTAAAAAAAAAGAGAAAGCCGTGGGTTTTTTCGTGTTTGTAATCTGGTTTCTTTATAAGGGATATCCGGGTTGCAGCGGTAACTACCAACCTAGTAAGAGCCGATCACGTCCAATACTAAAAAATATAATAACACATAACCCCTAAACATAGAGTCAGATCAAAACAAGAAGTACACTATTAGAACCGCCTTATCCGAAACTTCTATTTATGTAACTTACTTGGCTTGAACAACAAGAGAAATATATTGGCTTGAAAATCAAGAAGAGTGGCTGCAACCAGGATATCCTGCATTGAGGGCATCTTTTTCTTTCTTTTTCTTAACCTCAGCTAGCTCGGCACTGGAAAATCACAAAGAGCTGTTTAATAGCTCATTTTAAAGGAAATTAATGGGGTTCAAAACCTTTTGTATTTAAAAAAAGTTATTTTTAATGTGAAATCATTTTTTTAGGAAAAAACTGCATTTTTATGGTCAAGATTGATTACATTAAGGAACGAACTGTAGTCCATAGTAACTGAATTAATAAAAGCAATCATTATATAGATGATTATTTTAATTATATTTATAGTAAGCAATGAACTCTTGCCCTTAGTAACCTATGTCTTGTCAAATTAGCTAATTAATTTCTTCAGATACCATACTAAGATAAGAAATTCACTGAGGCTCCTCTATCTGCTGAATCAAGCGCCTGCTCATAATCCATAGAACCGAGGACTAAAGGTGTCTGATTACTCAGACGCTTCTCAATTATTAACCTAAGAGGGGAAATTTGGTTGACACATCCTTTACTCTTTTTAAAACCGCACTGTTCTTACCTTAAAACTTTGTATACAGCATCTCTAAGTCTAAAAAGTATCATTATACTAAGTAATTTGCTACCTACAGAAACCAGGAAAATGCCTCTGTAATTACCACACTCACTCTTATCACCTTTCTTATACAGAGGTTTAACTAGGGTTTTCCTAAAATCGCTGGGTGCTGCCCTTTTTCAAAAATCATAATCATAATCTGTAGTAACTTATTTCTAACCTCATAGCCAACATTTTTCGGAAACTCATTTGCCATACTATCAGCTCCTGGGGCCTTATTATTTTTTAATCCTTTTAGTATTGTCTCTAACTGTTCCTCACAAAACAAATCTTCCTTTATATCTGAGCATTCAGTTCTTTTTTTTATTTTCCTCCGTATCTTTCCCTCTAACTCTATCCCGGTTTAGCACATTCTCAAAATGTTTTGCCAGTCTCTCTTTAACCCTTTCCTCGTCACAAGTTGTGGCCCTGTTCCTATTGGGGTTGCGGCGGTCACAGAAACCTAGTAAGAGACGAACACATCCCATAAGAAGGAATACAACAGCCCATCATAGGCAGCGCACTTGCGCTGCCTGAGTAAAGAACGATGTGGCCATAATGTGTTTTTTTTTTCTCCATACCCGGGCACTTCGTATCGAAGGAGTGGTCGCATAAACTTCGAAAAGGGCTCATTTGATTGAAAAATGGGAGTGGCTAGTGCCCTTTTTAATAGTCAAAAGTGATTGGAGGGCAACTAGCCCCCCCCCAAGCCCTTCATTTCCCCAAACACATCCAATCAAAATTTTGAGATAGCCATTTGTTCAGCGTAGTTGATTTCCAGATAGAAAATATGTTTTTGAGGAGGATACTCCCCCACAGCCCTCAGGACAAGGGTTTTAAGTTATGCCCTGGGGGCATATAAGGTTTTTATAGAAGGCGTTGTCATAGAAACTTCAAAACAGGCTCATTCAATTGGAAATTCAAAGGGCTAGTGTCCTTTTTAATAGTCGAAAGTGATTGAGGGCAACTAGCCCCCCCCCCCACACCCATCATTCCCCCAAACACATCCAATCAAAATTTTGAGATAGCCATGTTGTTCAGCGTAGTTGATTTCTAGATAGAAAATATGTTTTTTTAGGAGGCAATCCCCACAACCCTCAGGACAAGGGTTTTAAGTTATAACCTGGGGGCATATAAGGTTTTTTATAGAAGGCGTTGTCGTAAAAACTTCAAAAAATGTTCATTCGATTGGAAATTCAAAGAGCTAGTGCCCTTTTTAATAGTCGAAAGTGATTGGAGGGCAATTAGCCCCCCCCCCCTCCCCAACGCCCATTATTTCCCCAAACACATCCAATCAAAATTTTGAGATGGGCATTTTGTTCAGCGTAGTTGATTTCCAGATAGAAAACATGTTTTTGAGGAGGACACTTCCCCACAGCACTCAGGGCAAGGATTATAAGTTATGCCCTGGGGGCACATAAGGTTTTTATTGAAATCTTTGTCGTAGAAACTTGAAAAAGGGCTCATTCGATTTGAAATTCAAAGGGCTAGTACCCTTTTTAATAGTCGAAAGTAATTTGAGGGCAATAACCCCCCTAACCTAACCTAACATAAACCAGAGACGACACACACACAGAGACGACACACACATAGAGACGACACACACACAGAGACGACAAAAACACAAAGACGACACACACACAAAGACGACACACAAACAGAGACGACACACACACAGAGATGACACACACACAGAGACGACACACACACAGAGACGACACACACACAGAAACGACAAACACACAGAGACGAAACACACACAGAGACGACACACACAGAGAGACGTCACACCCACAGAGACGACACACACACAGAGACGACAAACACACAAAGACGACACACACACAAAGACGACACACAAACAGAGACGAGACACACACAGAGACGACACACACACAGAGACGACACACACACAGAGACGACACACACACAGAGACGACACACACACAGAGACGACACACACATAGAGACGACACACACATAGAGATGACACACATAGAGATAATACACATAGATACACATAGAGATAATGTTTTTACTGAAATCTTTGTAGTAGAAACTTGAAAAAGGGCTCATTCAATTTAAAATTCAAAGGGTTAGCACACTTTTTAATATTCGAAAGTGATTTGAGGGCAACTACCCCCCCCCCCCTCCTCTCAAGCCCACCTTTTCCAAAAAATATCAAATCAAAATTTGTAGATAACCATTTTATTTAACATAGTTGAAAGTTTTGGAAATTAGGTCTTTAAGAATGACAACCCCTCCTCCCACAGGCCTCAGGGCAAGGGTCGTAAGTTATGCCCTGGGGGCATATAAATTTTTTATTGAAAGCGTTGTCGTAGAAACTTCAAAAGGGCTCATTCAATTGGAAATTGAAAGGGCTATTGCCTTTTTTAATAGTTGAAAGTGATTGGATAGCGACTAACGCCCCTCTCACGTCCACCATTTTCCCAAACCCATCCAATCAAAATTTTGAGATATCCATGTTATTCAACGTAGTTGAAAGTTCTGGTAATTAGGTCTTTTAGGATGATAGCCCCCTCAGAGCCCTCAGTGGAAGGGTTGTAAGTTATGCCCTGGGGGCATTAAAGTTTATATCGAAAGTTGTTATAGAAATTTCAAAAAGGGCTCATTTGATTGGAAATTGAAATTGCCCTTTTTAATAGTCGAAAGTGAGTGGAGAGTAATTAATACAAATGACTGAAAAAATACAAATGAATGTGCATTGTCAGTTTAATATACATATACTGATATTTATTAATCAAAATGTTAATATTATTTGATTTATTAAAGTTATAAAAGCAAAAACATTTATATTTTTTCAGTAAAGTGCAAATTTTATTCTGGCTTTGGGAAGGCATAGGCGTTTTGCACCCAACTTATGCTAATTTCTGCTCGTTTTGAGTTTGACTCGGTTATTTATTGTAATTTCTGTTCGTTTTGGGTTTCATTTATTTATCGATGCTGATTTGTGGTAGTTTCACGCTTGGTAGATTATTTGATTTTATTTTTGCTCTTTTTTTGTTTAATGGAGTTCTTTACTTTTCTTTGAAAAACTTATTTTGTAGAAAAAGTTTTTTTAATTACTAACTCCTAAAAATAGATTTATTTCGAAACACAAAATATACTATTAGAATTGTCTTGTCCGAAACCCATGTGTAGGAAAGTTACAGCTCCTTGACTTGAATAAAGAGGAAAATCCATCTGCTTGAAAAACAGAATAAGTGGCTGGAACTACGATATTCTGCATCAACGGCATCTTTTTTTTCCGATATTTTTCCGCAGCTATCAGGGCACTGGAGCATCCTAGAGAGCTGTTTAATGGCTCATTTGAAGGGAAATTTCCATATCTAGTACCTTTTGTAATTAAAAATATTTTTAAATAGAATTTTTTACACAAAAAAGCATTTTCATGTGCAAGCTTGATTAACGACGTTACAATTGTAGGCTGTAACCATATATGACTTTATAAGTGAATGTAATATTTATACACGCTTATCTTTCGACAAGATAATATAAGAAATACATAATGGATCGATATAGTTCATTATACATTTAAAGTAAAGGGTGACCTCTAGCCCATATAAACTGAAATAATCCATTGACAAGAAAGCTTGAAACAAATATCTTTTGAAAGTTGCTTCTCCAAGGTATGTTATATAAAGGATAAGCCTAGTTGATTATAAATGGGGATTATGTAAGTTTCATCGGTATTATGGTTGTAGAGATGGCTGAAACCCAGTAAAAAACAAACCATAGCAAATATTGGACCTAATTAGCTGCCTGATTCTCTGAAGTTCGTCTCTTACTATTCTAAATAAGAAAAGCCCATAGGTTTTTTTCTATTTGTGATTTTTATATTAATACGTGTTACAGCGGTAGCTAGCAACGTAGTAAGAGACGTTCACGTCTTATAGCCAAAGCTACAATACCCCATAACTCCTAAGAATAATGTCAGACCAAAACAAGAAGTACACTATTACGACCGCCTTGTCAGAAGCCCCTATATAGGAAACTTACCGTCCCTTCACTTGAACAAAAAGGAAAATCTGTTGGCTTGAAAAACAAGAATTGTCTCCTGCAACGAAACTTTTTTTTTGCTTAACTCCTAAAGTGTACATCTCTGTAGCATTGTGCTATATATCCATTGAAAAAAAAATTCAAATTAAACTTCATTTTATTTTAGTTCTCAGTTCATCTTTAACTAAGACAAGTCCAGAAACGAACTCCCTGTTAATTTATTAACATGTCAGTACAATATTTTACTATTATGCCGTCTAGCTGTATCTTCCAGGTCATCGGCAATTTTATCCATGGTCTCCACTTCACAGATCCTTAGTTCATATTTTAATTTTTTCCACTTCCTTTATATACCTCTTATTTTCATATGATCTACCACTCAGATAATTCTTGTACGAGCCCCTACTCCTCTTGATTAAACTCAAAGCCGTTTTAATAGGATTCCTAGCTGCGTTTCTAACTTTCTTCCCTTAAGACACCATCAGCAACTTCACAAATTATTTTCCTCAATTTATTCCATCCATTCTCTACATTATCCAATTTTAAAGTCTCCAGTTTAGTATTGAACTGTTTCTGCTGGCATGCGGACTAAGTGATTGAACCCCTGTAGAGTTCGTGCAGCAAGCCGACGAGAGTTGGGGGTCTGATCTAATAGTGCCAGCAGTCAGGTGTTCGAGATGAGTTTGTACCACCTGATCCCTTCAATACGCCTCAGGAACTTTGTTTGACCACATCTATGGTATCACGAACAGAAGCAGCAGCCGACCAGGTCTCAGCATCGTAGAGGAGGACTTGAGCAATGGTGGTGTTGTTTATCTGCATTTTTGGTTTTCGTCTGAAGTAGTAAAAAACAAGTAGGACTATAGGGAAATTTTTTATATAAGAGAACTCACATTAAAATTTAAGTTTTAAAAACTAAAAGGGTTTCAAAAGAGCCCTAGCATCATTACTTCAAGAAAGTTCGATCAGGACTGGTACATCAAGCGAAATGAAGAAAGACAATTCATTCAAATGGAATAAGAAATATTTACAAACAATCTCTTAAGGCTAGTCTTGCCTTTTTGGCAGCCAGCTTAGAAAGTCTATCCGAAACAAGTTGAGTGAAATTGTTTACTTGTTTTTTAATATAATTAGTTAAATTATTTTTAATTAAATTTGCATATAAGGTATTAAGTGAATATTCCCTCAAATCCCTATTTAAAGAAGTATTACTATTTATTTTAATTCTAATTTCAATTGCCTCTCGATCAACCTGTTCTATGCCTAAATCATTGCTAATAAGAGAAGTTTCTTCAAAAAGTATTTTATGGCTAGGATTATCAAAGATACAACTGCTTAAAGCAAAATCAAAAGAAATCTTTGTACTATTAGAATTTAAAGTTTTAGTTATGTCCATCTTTGTGCTGTTGTAGGCGGTCTTTTAGCAAAACTTGTTTTTTTTTATTTAATTCTTGAACGTTTTTGAATTAATACAGGTTTTGATTTTGGCTTACCGTACATGAATAATTAAAACAAAAATTTGCATATTAATTTTACTTTTATTTGGTTAAATGGCTTTCTCGAAACTTGTTTAATTTTATTTACGAATGTTTTTATTAGTAATAAATAATTACGAATTAACTTAAATAACGAACTTCTATATTCATAGATTTTTAATAGGTATATTAGGGGGTTCACCCCTAGTCAATACCTTGCTCTTTAAGCTAAAGTTCGAATTTTTTTTTCCAATTCTTTAAAAATGACCGCTTAATCACAATCAGTTGATCAGTTGAAAAACTTGTTGTTTTATTTATTTAATTTCTGATCTATTTCTTTAATAATGCTGGGAAATCCGGCGCTCCTTCATAGCAATGTCCCTTCCCCCATGAAAACTTCCTTCATGGAAAGATCCTCCCATATAACCCCCGACCCTCCCCACCTACCAGAAAAAATCACCCCTGAAAACGTCTGTATACTTCCCAATAACCAATACTATATGCTAACATTGGGTAAAGTTCATAACTTTTAGCCCTCCCCCGGGGATTTCGGGGGATTAAGTCATCTTAAAAGACATTTTTATCATATTTTCGACCATGCTAAACAAAATAACTATCTAAAAATTTTGATCGGGTGACTTTGGGAAAAAATGAGCGTTGGAGGGGGCCTAGTTGCCCTCCATTTTTTTGGTCACTTAAAAATAGAACTAGAACTTTTAATTTCCGTTCCCATGAGCCCTCCCACAATATTCTAGGACCACTGGGTCGATACGATTACCCCTGGGAAAAAAAAACAAATAAACACGCATCCGTGATCTTTCTTCTGGCAAAAAATGCAAAATTCCACATTTATGTAGATAGGTGCTTGAAACCTCTACAGCAGGGTTCTCTGATACGCTGAATATGATGGTGCGAGTTTCATTAAGGTTCTATGGCTTTTAGGCGGTCTTTCCTCTTTTTTTCTAAAATCAGCCAAATTTTCTCAGGCGCGTAACTTTTGATCAGTAAAACTAAATTTGATGAAATTTATATATTTGAAATCAGCATTAAAATTTGATTCTTTTTTTGTATCTATTGGTATCAAAATTCTGTTTTTTAGAGTTTCGGTTACCATTGAGCTGGGTCGCTCCTTACTTACAGTTCGTTGCCACGAACTGTTTGATTAATGGGTTCTACCAACATAGTAGTTGCCATAGCTACATGGAATTTGATAAATCCCTTCTTGGCGAGTAACTGGGTAATTTTTACCAGAAGTAATCTTTACCAGAGTTTGGAAAATTCATAATTTTTAAATTATTGGAAAATACTGCATAAAAATTATTTTGTGTACAAATTTTTTTTTAAATTTGTAGTGACTTTTGAATACACGGAAGGTAAATTATATTTGAGGGCTTGGCGGGAGTTTCACATAGTAAAAAACCCTTGATTTTACGGGAGTGTCTTGCCAGTCTTCGGCTAATTGTATTGTTAATACAGACAGAAGGATAACTGTTTCCAAAAACTATGTCTTTAATAAAGATTAGTTATCTGTGATGGGAAATTTGGAGAAAATGTTTAGGGTACAATCGACAAGAGAGGTAACAACAGCTCTTTTAACTTGTGGAGGATGATTGGATTTATAATGTAGATATCTGTTGTTTTGTGTGGGTTTTCTGTAAATTGTAAAATCCAGTTTATCAATGCTATGAAATATGGATGTTTACCAATGGATGCAATTAATATACCCAGAAACGGTAATTTATTTGTAATTTCAATTTCTAAGGTAAACTGTAGATTTCGGTCACATGTATTAATTTGATCTAGAAAACCCCTGAGTTCATTTTTCCTATAATTCCAGAGCGATATTACATCATCCATGTAACGCCCCCAACAGACATGTTTTAAAAAATATGAATTTAAGGCCCAATTTTCAAAGTGTTATACATAAAATATTCGCTAATAACACGGATAAAGGTGTCCCTATGGGGAGGCCCTTTATTTGCTGATAAAAAGAATTACGGAACTGAAAATACATTGAATACTTATTACAAATTTTGACTTAGGGACATTAAAACCTCGCAGTCTATTCCTGTTGTTGAATCTTCGATTAAATGATAGTTTTCTTCCATTTTATTTTTTAATACTTGCTCAGATATTGCTACATCAATATTAGTTTATCTATATTAGTTATTACATAGAAACTATGTCAAAACTACTTACTATTGTATTTTCTGAAATGCTTGCATTTTTAAGTTTTTCCACTAAATCTACCGAATTACTTATGTATGATTTTTGGGAATACAGCAAAGGTTTGAAGACAGTACACAACCACTTTCCAATATTGGAAGCAGGGGCTTTCGTACATGCTACAATAGGCCTTAAGGGAATACCTTGCTTATGTAATTTCGGTAAACCGTAAAATTTGGACAAAAGCTATCACCGGGGAAAAATTTATTATACAATTGTGGGATTATTTTACCATTTTGAACTATATATTCACTTGTTTTAAATCAATCAGACCATTGAGTAACTTTTTAAATTCTTGGAAAGATATGACAAGTAACAGTTTGGCTAGTGGAATGTATAGCATTCCTTGCTCTTGCGGAAAATATTTTGTCGGTTGAACACACCCACAGTTTGTGTAACGTTTTATTGAGTATCGGATTTCAATAAATAATGCTCTAAAATTTACAAAACCTCCAGAGATTTTTACTTCAGCCTTAGCGGAGCATATATTTTTTAATCCGGACCATTTTTTGCAGTTCGTGGAAGCAACAGCCATTTCCAAAGATAAAGGTTTCACTCAATGGGCTCTTGAAGCATTAGAAATAATAAAAAAAAAAACATATTTGCAGGTTTATCAATTAATAGAGATACTGGTAATATAAATATTGATCCTATTTATGATATTATTTTAAAAAATGAACCCATATTTAAAAATAAAGTATTGCAAAATGTCCCAGAGGTTTGTTCAAGTAATAAACCTAAGCGAATAGCAGCATCAAAAGGTTTGCATAAAATTATGTCGCAATAATATATTCCTATTTCATCTGTTATTTTAAAATTTTTAATCCAGTTACTTTTGTTACTTTATTGATGAAGGTAACTAAAAAATGGTAAATGCTAAGTAATTTTATATTATATATTTTAGGTTAGTCTATGTAATTTTTAGCTATATTTTTTTTAGTTTTTTTTTACGCTAAAGACGCCTTGTTAGATACGGGCGAAATATTCGTTTGATTTTTATTGTTTTTCTTCGTCTTCATTTACTGGCCATAGACCCGTTTGTCGTCTTTATATTCATTTCTTTGTGTTTTTTTGTCATGGCTGGCCAGTTCAGCTTTAGATCTTTTATAACGTATATGGTATTTAAATCCCAAAATTTTTAAAAAGGAGAACTCTTCATCTGAAACAGGTTTTTGGCATTGAAGTTCGAAGAAGAAGTGAAAAAAAAACAGGTTTTTGGCATTGAAGTTCGAAGAAGAAGTGAAAAAAAAACAGGTTTTTGGCATTGAAGTTCGAAGAAGAAGTGAAAAAAAAAACAGGTTTTTGGCATTGAAGTTCGAAGAAGAAGTGAAAAAAAAAACTGACCAACTAGAAAGGCCTTGCTTAAAAAATGTGATATCTAAAAGCTGAAATTCTTAAGAATAGTAGGATTTAAAAAAAAAAGTGTGTACCTATTGAAATTCAAAAGAAGAAGTGAAGACTGTTAAATAATAAAAAAAAAATGATGAAGTATTTGAAGCAATATGATTTCTAAATCCTGAAATTTTTACGAAAACTTGAATTTTGTTCGTTTAAGTCTAACTTCATTATACATTGTGTTCGTTTTAGGTCTTATTTATTCATTGATAGTTATACTTGTTTGTTTTAATTTCTATCTGTTATTTGACTTCATTTTTAATCGTCCTTGTTTTAATACAGCTCTTTACTTTTCTTTGGTACACTTTCTGGAAATTTCTGCCTGTTTTAAGCTTTAATGTCACGCTTTACTTTCATTCAAAGTAACTAGCATTTGTTATAAAACAATTTTAAGGTCATAATATCAAAGAGCTTAAAAGAGTAAACAAAAAGCCATTTAATCTTATGTACTACAATCTTTATGAACTTTTTTATATCTCCAGTGCAACTCTAGGGTATTTTCTTTGGGCTAAGTATCTGAAGAAATACTCTACGACACTTACAAAAGCACTGTAACACTTGTTTCGAAAAATACAATAATTTGAAAGCAACTTGAACGAGTTGGCTAGTGATGCTGGAGCTTATTTTGGTGTATGTGGGAGAGGAGCACTGGTTTACGCCCTTTTGAGCGTGGGTATTCATGCACATAGCAGTAAGAGGCGTTGAATTCTGGACGAAATAGAGAAATTCATTAGATTTTGGGAAGAAAATACTGATAATACAATTAATACGGGAAATCTTTTTGATTAAATGAAACAAAGCGTAAAAAGATTTTTTTTGTTTACAAAATATTGTTCAAGAAGCCATAATCTTTGTGATTCTACAAGCCTTTTGGGCTTATGAAGTGTCATAAACACTTAGTAATAATTATATCTAATCTTCTCATTAATAAGGCCCTAACTCAAATGGTGGACAAAAGGTATTTTAAATTGTTTGAAATCTCTTTTCAGTTTTTTCAATATTTTCTGTTGTGCGATTTCCAAATTCTGGCTGCTCTGCAACTAACCAATACAATGGAACATGTTTAACAAGTACTGAATGTTCCCGTTCTGGTGGTGTAGCATACGGTTCCTGTGCTTCTGGATTTGGTGTTTGTTGTGCTTGTAAGTAGGCTATACTCATTAAAACTTCTTAACTCCTACTTTGCGTGTGCTTGCGCTACAATGAACAAAAATCCAGATTCAGACGCTTGGTGACCAAATAAGGCTGCTATTGCACTTTATTTGGAGTGAAGATAATATTCGAAAGGTATCCACATTTGCGAGGATTGCAAAAAAAGGGTGAATTATGTGAAACGTGTGACATTTGGGGAAGAATTGTATCAGTCTTGACATCTCGCCCGGCATAGGTACATGGGACCTAGCATCCTAAAAATTGCTAAAATACAATATAAGACCCCTTTTGAACATTATTCTATTACTACTACTACTTCTACTACTAACCACCACTGTAGCATCAAGCAGCTTGAGGATGATCTCTTCTCTCTGTGTCCGGGGGCAACCTGCCCTTCGTTTCATCCAAATTGGATAGTCAAAAAGAGTAATCTTGGCATATTCTTACCTTCCTCGGCAAACCTTTCTATCATTATGGTCCTATAGAGTGGGATTGACCCACGTTCTCGGTACATCTTGTTTTTGACATACGGTCCGTCAAAATAAAATCTAAGACTATCCGTCAACACTTTTTTTTGAAAAACATTTACAAAATCTTCCTCTGTCTTCCAAAGCATCTATGTTTAAGAACCATGCTTAACTAATGTCAATACCGTAGCTTCTAATATTCTTTTCCTGGTTCACAGGCTTATCTTCCTATTCTTGAAAAAAAAATTAAACCGTAAAAAAAAAAAAAAAAAAAAAAAAAAAAAAAATCATGAGCCTTGACTATTCTACTTTTTACATCTTCATTGCATCCACCATCTTTACTGGTAACGCTACCCAGTTAAGTAAGCATGTCAACTTGATCGATCTTCTAGTTACCCGACATTATCTTTTCATCTTCAAATATTTCCCAGTCTAAGCAAGTTAGTCTTTTAACATTAGTTTTTAACCCTATTCTTAGACTGTGAACTCTCAAAATCTCCAAAAACTCTTATTTTGCCAACATTTTTATCTGGGACACTCAAACCATCTGCATGATCCAAGCGTAGGAAAGTTTTATCATCGCATATATGATATTATGTTCCATAGCCTTGTCCTTTTTCCTTAGGACAAAGTCAATCAAAATAAACCATTTAAACTGGGATAGGACATAACCCTCCTTAACTCCTGATTCAACACCAAACCAGCTGCTAACCTTCCTTCTAAATCAAGCGAAAAGAATCGTACCCAAAGGTTAAATTTACAAATTCTAAATGAGGTATTAAAAGATTAGTGCTTCTATAGGTCTCAAATTGTAAAAAAAAAATACCTTTTTCTTAATAGACAAAAAAATTTCTTAGCTATCAGGATTTCAATTATATCCAGTCGATGTTCCACAATTCTTCAGACTATTATTTTAAATTATTGAGACAAAGACAAAATTTGAAACTTTAGCAATTAAAAAAGAACGTGAAAAAGAAACAATATCAACACATAAAGTAAAAAAATCTCAGGCCCAAATGTGATTAAACTGAGTAAAACAAAAAACCTTAACAGGAAAACAAAAGGGGTACTTGAAAAAAAATGTAAAAATAGTCGAATTCCTATTTGGACCCAATGGAATAAATTATTTCAAAGGTTTAAACAGGGGCTCATGAGTTTTCAAAAGATATTAATCGTAGAGACGGGCTTGAACTTGGGATTGTATATATTACAAAAAAAAATGTTGAGAAGAAAACATTTTTGAAATACAAAGGACTTTTTCACGAAAATACGTAAAATTAATTATATGGAAATACAGAGGAGTAACACCACCAAGGATACGGACTTCACGAGGGATCGACACGTAGTCCAATCATAGGATTTCAAAAAAAATCAATATTTCAAGGTAAGACTGCAAAACCCAATTTATCAGTAGGCCTACTTTGAGCACGTAAATACAAAAATTGGAAATAGTGAACATTGGATAATAGTAAATAATTTAATATATTAATAGTTAATCATTAAAATGATATATATATATATATATATGTATATATAAATTGTTTTATATATAAAATATATTATTGAATTAAATGTATTGAACTAAAACATATAAATTATTAAATAATAATGATTAAACATTAAATTATTTTAAATAATAGAAACTATAAATAGTGTACACGTAAATACAGAGGCAACAAGGGAAAAAAACATTTTCAGTGAGTGAGAAATAAACTTGTCTTCAGGGTCCAGCGACGGCTCTCAGAGGTCCTGAATGAAGCGAGTTGCGTGATTTGTTTCCGTCAGGATTAGTTTTTATTTTTTATTTTGCCTCGAATGGGAGGCTTTCCATCCCATTCGAGTGAATGAACTAGATATGTATTTATCTAGTGAATGAACTAGATATGTATTTATGAATGAACTAGATATGTATTTATTTAAAAAATGTTAGCTGTTACTGCAAAATAGAACTTTAAAATATCCCTATAATAAAAAGACGGAAAATATACGTCTATATTCGATGCCGCCAACAATTGGTGATATATATGTGAACAATATCACTACGGTTAATACTTGAATTAAAACGTTAAGAAATGTTCTCGAATCCTAACTAATGATCTGCGTAGAGCAAGTAGAGATCCCCGAAGTCAAGCGATTTTTGTGTTATTTTATTTATTTTACAGTTATCTAAAAACTTTTGTTGATTAAATAAACTAGCATGTTTCTTTCTCAAATCTATGAATAGTAAAACACATCTGGTTTTTTGCCAACCCTAGACTCTACGTAAATAATTTCTTAGACCATATGCCTTTTCATTTACAATTAAAATGAAACTCCAGAAATAGTGCGTAAAATTTCTTAAGATGTTGAAAAACAAATGTAAAAAAAATTCAATAATTTGGCTTCACATCTGGAAGCCTTTATCAATGGAGAAAATCCTAGCTTAAAGAAAACATGAAAGAAACAAATAAATAACATAAACGCTATATATGATATGTAGATGAGGTACTTATTTTTGCTACAGAAATTTTAATTGAGAGTTGGCATCCCGAAAAAAATATATCTCAAGCAATGGAAAAAAAAGATAAAAAAAATTCTGTGATGCCTTTTTTATAGAAGAAAACAAAATGGATAAGATAATAAATTGTATGTCTTTCTATTTTTTCCAATTTTATCACAAAAATTATCAAAAGAATTAAAACAAAACAATATTAAAGTTGCTTTCAAATACCAAATAACTATAAGACCTTTAGTAAGTTCAGGCAAAGATTTAATTCTAAAACTTATATAAAGTGGTGTGTATAGAGCACCTTGCTATTGTGAAAAGATTTATGTTAGGAGAACCCAACAAAATATAAAAAATACATTCCAACAGGAAAATAACAATAGCTTCTTCCTAAAACTATAATAAAAAAAAAAACTTTTGAATCAGCAGCCACAAAATATATATTTGATTTTTTGCATCATATTATAATTTTTGAAGATGCAAAAACGATAAATAATTGTGTCAGTCTAATATGAAGTCTTTTATAAATGTAAAATATTGAAAAAAGTGTGTATAAGTAAAATATAAATGAAATAGAGACGAAGGGAATATGGATTAAATCCAATTTATAATATCTTAACAAAAAAATAGGCTAAAACCATACATAGTTTTAGTAGTAAGAAAAGCAATAAAATTTTCATGTTCAACATCACAACATTGAATTTAAAAGATCAAGATAAAATAAACCGTGAAAGAATTCAAATAGTTTCTGCCACATTAGCAATGCAAAAGATCCATTCAATTTATGAGACGCAATAATTTCTTAACCTGCACTTTTTTTATTATTTAACCCAAGGCCAAGGGTACAAGCAAGACTCTTAAATTAGAGATCGTTTTATTTTGCTTACCAGAATTTTAGTCCTATACCAGAAGTTTAACTCGGACATACACATATAATAGTAGACTACACCATACGGTAGATATTCCTACCTGGTCTGTTTATTGTTACGTGGATTTTCAATTAAAGGGGAATTTTCTTTCTTTTTTCTTTTTTTTATACAGCGTTTGTGACTTTGTGTGTCTTCTTTGTTTTTTCATGTTTTGTTTAAGCTAGGTTTTGCAGAAATGTTTTCTCACTTGATAAGGGCTTCCAGATGTCAAGCCGAAATATTCGGACCTTTATTATAGTTTTCCACCTTAGAAAGTCTTTTTTATTTTTCCCGGTTTTAAAACGTTTTATCTGTTACTAATAGATTTTCATTTCAATTGTAAATTGAAAGGTAGTATGGTCTAAGAATTCGTTGCACCAAAAACGAAGTTGCCCGTTATTGCACTGATTTAGGAATAGCTCTTTAATTACACCTAAAATCTCGACCAAATTTTCAACCGATTCAGGACTTTACTTGATTTTTCTCCAAGTCAGGGGTAAAGTTTGCATCAAGACAGTCCATAGTTTCGACTTTTTTTTGTTTTTGCACCGGGCCAAGACATATCCCACTTTTTCACCAAGTCAGGTCTTAGCCCTTAGCTTGTTTCTGCGCCAAAACAGAGCTTGCCTGATTTTTGCAGTGAGTACGAACCTTAGTTTATTTACTTACGAGTCAGGAATTAGCATGTTTTGCAGTGAATAAGACTTCAGCTAGGAGTCAGCTAGGAGTGGGGGCTTATTTTTGCACCGAGTCAGGACAGCTCTAGAACTTAACTAGTTTCCATCGAGTCAATGGATAGTTTTAACGTCGCTCGTTTTTGCCCCAAGTCTAAGCTTAGTTTGCACTGAGTCAGGTCTTAGCTTGTTTTTATAATAAGGCAAGAATTTGTTCTTGTTTAACTGATCCAGGCCTCAGTTCATTCTTATACCGATTCAGACGTCAGCTTCGACTTATCATACTTCTGCACCGATTCAGGACTTGGCTCTTTTTTAACCGAATCAAGACACATCTGATTTTTCACCGAATGATAGATTTCTTTTTTTAGTGTGCTTGTAATTTGCTGTTTTCTGGACTGTGCTATTTTTTTGCACGGAGTCATAGAAATTTTGTGGCTTAGACATGAATTGTTTTCCCGAGAGGCAGTTCTATCCTCGTTTTGGCACAGCATCACAGAAATTCTGCAGCTTATATCAAATAAAGACTTAGCTCATTTTTACACAGAGTCAGGACCTTCCTCACTTTCTTTTTTACCAAGTCAGCCTTTTGATTGGACCTCACTCTTTTTTGCACTGAATCAAGAATTAGCTTGATTGTTCACCAAATTAGTAGCCTGCTTAGCTTGTTTTCTAATTAAACCATCACTTACTTCGTTTTTCCACAAAGTCAGTCGGCAAGTCGAATCCAGCTTATCTATGTGCTGCTTTGGGAAAAAGATTATTTTTCCAGGGAGTCATGAATTGGCTTGTTTTGAAACAGAGTAAATACTTAATTGGTTTTGAACTGAATCAAGTATAAACTCTTCTTGGACTGAATAAGGACTTAGTTCAAGTCCTTTGACTTGGCTTTTGTTTCCACGATGACAAAAAGTGCTTGCACTATTTCGAATGAAAGATGTTGTAACAATTTAACTTTATCCTAAAAAGTTAGCGGCTGAGAAATGGAGGGTGGAGGTGCTATGGGTCTAATTTATATATCCGAAAATAGAAAATAAAATACTTTTGCAAAATAATGTTTCTAACAAGTTTCAACATGTCTAGCTTTTTGACTAAATCATGTATGTGAAGAATAGATCAATTACAAGGCCTGAATCCTTGTGATCCAAATCCTAGTCGTAGCCATATTTTTAAACCTTTTTACCCTTCCAACTAAAATTACTGTCTCACAATTGTTATCAAAATGCTATCTGGAGGCAACCATGGAGCGGGGATTTTCTCTCTCTAATCATTCTTTTACCACTAAAACGCACAAGAATATTCAATTATGGACCGAAATAGCCCTTTCCCATTTTTCTGGTACTACCTGTGACATACAAACAGGCCTAGAGATAGAATCATAAATGGGTTCTGTCGCTCATTGTTTTCAACCCTACTGCGTTGGCTCTGATAAACTAGATTTTTATTCCATAGGCGCATTAATGGTCAGTCCTTTATATTGTGAACAATGAAGAATTTTAGTTTTTCAATTTTAGTTATCATACAAACATGTGGAGCTACAACCAACAAGAATTGTACCTACTTTCAGAATCCTGGTTATCCCTCAACTTCTGTTGCTCCCCTTCAATGCTCACTTGTAGTTCAAAAGTGTAGTTCCGATATTTGCCAGCTCCGGTAAGCTATAATGATTTTTGAAAGCCAATTCTTTAAAGTTTGATTAAAATAGTATATATCTGAATATAAAATCCCGTATATTATTTGCCAAACTGAGGTATGGTCAATAGCTGAATTATTTTTCAAGATTTGTCACGAAGTTTCGCTTAACATAACGTATTACCTTAACGATGAAATACATGTTATACATTACATATCTATGTAGATATAGATAAAATCCTAATTGCAGTGATACCTAGTAAAGAACGAACAACGGCCCATAGCAACCGAAAATTTAGAAACGTGTATTAAAAATGTCTGGTGAAAAAAAATTGGCATTTATATATATATATATATATATATATATATATATATATATATATATATATATATATATATATATATATATAATATATATATATATATATATATATATATATATATATATATATATATATATATATATATATATATACATATATACATATATACATATATATATATATATATATATATATATATATACATATATATATATATATATATATATATATATATATATATATATATATATATATATATATATATATATATATATATATATATATATATATATATATATATATATATATATAATATATATATATATATATATATATATATATATATATATATATATATATATATATATGTATGGCACCGGCAGCCCGGCGGCTTCACCGCTGCTCCCCGGCACTCAGCACGCGGTAGGCTTCTGTATATGGATTGTCATTGTCGCTTGTCTTCTAACCCCAAACAATTTGAACATTTTTTTAATATCATGACATCACCACAGGTTCAACACAGCCACCCTGTGAAAAATACGAATTCTTTCTTAAAGTCCTGACCTATTTAGATTGTTTTTGTGGCCAGTTATCGCTGTTCATTGTTGTCAACCCGTAGATTTTATTGTCCATTTCATTGCTTGGACCCTTTATAAAATGTTGGTCATTCTTCATCATACCTATTACTTTTTTATTCGCCGCAGGGAATTTATAAGGGTTATCTTATTTATAATTCGATGTATCGAATTTTCCTTGGAGGTTAGCTTTAATATCTTCATAAAAATACACAGTTCGAATATCATAAATCTAACTCTCCATATCCATGTAGCATAAATCAATGTTCTAATTATATTTGGGTTTCATGTACTCATAATGAAATTCATACATCACTAACTTAGTTAACACTAATGCAGCGAAGCCGATATAAATAGGTTTATCTTGTTTTATTTTTGACTTGGCCATTCTGGCTACCGAGAAATTCTCGCTAAAGATTATTTCCGATCTAAAGTTATGTTTTTAGTTATTTTTTGTCTTTGTTCATCACTAGTGATAATTTCAATACTATCTCTTTTTCTAACATTTTCCATGGTTTTCCCAAAACAAGCATTATTCATTAATTTAAAGAAATCTTTCTCGAAATCATTTGTTCATTTTTTATTTAATTTAGTATCATGATCGATATATTCCTTTAAATAGGGTGACTCAGTAAATGCTAGTATTCTATGTACTTTTTGCACGATTAAGCCATGCTTTGAATACAATTCTACATTCTTATAATGCACAAAATAATTTAATTTATTATGTGAAGTTGTACTTAATTTGTATTAAAAACTTTCAGGAGTTAGTGGTAAATCTTAATGTAAATTGTGCAACTCACTTGGATCTTCATAAATTGCCCCTACATTACCCTTATTCATTTCGGATTGAACGTAATATCTTAACTGTTGGTAATAATTTGAGCTGTTGTTTTCTTTGAATTTTCTGGCATATTAGTAAATGTAAAGTCTTTTTCAGCTAAATCTTGTGACATTGCTCAACCATATAAATTATTATCATCTAAATAAGTTAAATGATTTGACGGTTGTGTTTTAATAAAGTTTTTCATATATTTATTATTTACTTTGGCATATCTTTTCATACACTAAGATACACCTCCTATTATTCGTTTTTCAATAAATGTATACATATTTTCAATAAATGTATATATTTTCGTCAGAAAATAATGGAATATCAGCTTTAGTCTGTTTGAGAAAAGCTTCCCATGTTAGTCCTGGGGCTGAGAAGAAGTACATGGGATCTAGTTTATAATTATTTAAACATACATTTCAAAAATTTTCAACGACGTCTGATAAAACTAAAATGTCACTTTTTAAGTATAATTTAGTATAATCTAATAGTGTTTCACATTTAAATACTTTCCAAGTAGATTTTGCTCTTACATATTTTTCTTCAGAAATATTTTTTCCTGTTAATCTAGAGTAAAACTAGTCTATTAAAGGTAATTTTGTATCATTTATTTTTTCATAGCTATCAATATATTCATACGGAAAAATCTATTTCTTTATTATTTCTTTGAATTCTTCAGCATTTTGAAGTACATCATAAATATGCTCAAAATTATTTCTTAAACAATTGCAATTTACTGTAAATTCACATTTAGCTAAATTTTAATAAAGCCTATCTAACGATGAAGCTATAAAACGGAGTGAATCTATGAAACGCATTTCGTATTGGGTTTCATTAGCAGTTATTTTTTTATAAAACGATATAAAACTCTCCGCTGAATCAAAATTACCGTTATCAGGTACTAATTCTCTAAGAAATAAATAAGAGTCATATTTTGAGAGATTATGCATTATAATAGGGATATGTTTATGAATTCTAAAGTTTTTATTACATTCTGCATGAGTAAATCCACGTATAGCACCAGTCATATGGTCGTGATCTAAATGAAAATTATTATCTAATATTTCCTTTTCACAAATATGACAGCTTTTATTAGTTTTAGTATTCCATTTTTCTCTTACTTGTTCTTATGTATAACCATGATCTGTCTACTTTCATAGGCATTGGATATTTCTGTACACACTCCTGTTATGGTAGTTACAAAATATCCGCTAGCATCTTCACCAAAGTATTAGTAATATTTATTTAAGTATCGTAATATTTATTTTGTGTTGGTTCAAAAGAACAACATACTTGAAATCCATAAGCAAATGGCTTCTGCTCTGCTAATTTAATTGTACTTTTACCTTTCTTTTGATAAAATTCTTCACAATACGAATCAAAATCAGATACAATACAGCAAGGTACTTTCATTTGTATAGCTATATTTTTAAAGTTGATTTTATATCCCGGTTTCGGCATAATCGTTTCAGGATCTTCACAGTTATCCTTTTTGGAATGTTTTTCTAACGTTTGCTCTTCTGTGAAATGCCTTCCACTGTAGGTGCAAAGATAAATTTTCGATTTATATTCAGTAATTTGAATTCTAAATTATCTAGTTAAATTTTTAATTAAAACATAATAATTGTCAAAATAGAGTAAATTAATCACATGTGTAACAGTTTTTCCATTAATCTTAGTTTTAGGAATGTGAGCTGTAACCACTTTATTTTCTTTTATTTCAAATAAACAAATTTTAATATTATATTTGTTTTCAAGTTTATAAATATCCTGAATATCCATTGGAAAATTAGTAATCCCTTTAAAATTGAATTTATTTTCATAGAGTTTATATTGTGATAGTCTATCAACATTTATGTCATTCGCTGGGTGAATATAAGCGAGTATTGACCAAAGAAAGCATTTACTGTCATTATTTTTTATATTAATAAATGCTTTTTATTTTTTACACATTCAGGTAGTTCTTTATAAGTACCTCCCCCATAATTTGTTAATCTTGTCATTCGATAATCAATTCCATTGACTCTTTCAAATTGTAAGCCTGATCTGGGTGTATTCTCTATGACTAATTTGTGTAAATTCCTAATTTACACAAATTAGGAATTTACAATTTGTCTAATTTGTGTAATGACTAATGACTAATGACCTAATGACTAATTTGTGTAAATTCCTGTGGTAACTATTTAGATAGCTTTGTTTGATGTCGCCATTGTTATTAAAAATCCAGGAATAACTATGATAATCGATAAGTTTAAGTTTTTCATTATCCTTCTGAGAATAAAATATTACACGTGTTGTAAATGAACTCTGTAACTATCTCTATTATTCATTCTATTTTTTAAATCTCTAACAACAGAGTAAAGTGGTCCAAAAACAGCTCCATTTGCATTCATTGAAATATTAACTGTAAGGGAACTTTCTCTACTCGATTGAATACTTGGATTATTATCGTGTTCCACATCTTTAAACATATACACTGGAATATCTAGAAGTTCTCGTATTTTTTTCTTATTTATAAATAAATTTGAAAGTTAATATTCCGTTCTTTTTAACTCTCTCTCCACCAGTTAAATCTCAAATGAAATGTCGATTTTTATCAACATCATTTTTATTGGTTTCTGCTTGGGTATTAAAATAACTTTTATTTTATTCTTCACGTCAGTATAATTTCCAACAGTTGAAATCTGCTTTGATTTTAAGAGTTTTTAAGTTCAGTAATATCTTTATTTCGTACACTATTAAATTGAAGTTTTAAATCGGAAATAATTTTATTCTTTTCTTTGATTTAATTTTCTGATTTTACTTTTAATTCAGGTTTAATATTGTAGTAAAACTGATTTTTGTCTTTTTCTCCTTATACATTTCATGCCCATTGACTATAGTGATCGCATATTGATATTTTATTATTAAGAAGATCATTGATGGTATTGAGAATTTCAAATTTTTTGCCAGTGATCTTTAAGTTATGATCTTTGGCAAACGACCGCAGTTCATCAAATCTATGATGCTGTAATCAATTTTTTATTTTGATGAAATTGGATTTTCGTTGTAAACAACTTTTAATCATTTCTGCAATGTCTGCTATTTATTAGGAGCTGATTTTATTGAACAAAATTCTAAATCCTAGAAATAATCAAGCCTGAGGAATTTTTTTGATTGCTCTTTACTATTCTTGAGACTTTCTGGAGAACGTGGAAATCTGTTAGTGTTTTTTAATATGTTAAATTATTAAAATTTATTTAATAATTTAAATCTGTAATAATTGGAGATTTATTATAGGCGTTGTAAAAACGTTACTGTAACCGAGTCTATGAAGGGGGTGCCGGATTTCCCAGCATTATTTAAAAAACGATCAGAATTTAAATAAAAAAAAACAAGTTTTTCAACTGAAAGTAAGGAGCAACATCAAAACTTAAAACGAACAGAAATTATTACGTATATGATTGGGTTTGCCCCTAGTCAATACCTCGCTCTTTAAGCCAAAGATTTTTTAGTAATTTCACAAGAGCTATTTATTATAATTAGCGGCCTTTGTGATTAAGGGGTCATTTTTAAAGAATTGTAACAAAATTTGAACTTTAGTGCAAAGAGCGAGGTATTGACTAGGAGGCGAACCCCCTAATATACGTATTAATAATATATGAATATAAAAGTTCGTTATGTAAGTTAATTTGTAAGTTAAGTATATTTATTACTAATAAAAACGTTCGTAAACAACATTTAACAACTTTCGAGAAAGCCATTTAACCAAATAAAAGTAAAATTAATATGCAATTTTTTTTTTAATTATTCATTTACGGTGATTCAAAATCAAAACCTGCATTAATTCAAAAACGTACAAAAATTCAATAAAAAAAAAAAAGTTTTTTTAACTAAAAGCAAGGAGCAACATTAAAACCTAAAACGCACAGAAATATTCCGTATATGAAAGAGGCTGTCCCCTCCTCAAAGGGGTTGTCCCTTCGTTAAGAGCCTTAATTTTGGTAGAAAAAATCTTGTGAGTGACGTCGTATTTTTTAGCCTATTTCAAGAGCAGGCATACCTCATATTTACCTCAGTAGTTGTTGTATCGTTTTTGGTGTACATGATCCAGCAAAATTAGACAAGAAACATAGTTAAGTATAAAATACCAAGTTTATTTGTCTGTCTGCAAAGGGCGTTTTCAGCAGTTTGATAATGCCAAGAGGACAAATGAATAACCTAGACCATGAAGAACAAAGAAATATATGGTTAGATTACTTGTGATAACGATGATTACAACGAGTTAAAATTGAAAGTAATAAACAAGTGACAGCGAGAATCAGGACTTGTCAAAAATACATTGTAAAATTTGCATCGTGGGATTTTCAAGCCTGCAAAATGGATGGATCACAAGTTTGAGAAAATGTGTTTAGAGCTTTAATTTTGGGGAAAAAATTATATGACTGACGTCATATCTATGAGCATATTTCAAAACAATAAATTACATCATCCCCCCCCCCTCATGAGCGATTGTATCATTCTTATATCTATGACGCATGCAACATTACAAAAGGAACATAGCTGGGTATAAAATAACAAGTATAATGAGTCTATTTATAAAATGCGTTTTAAGCAGTTTCAAAGTGCCTAGAAGACAAATGAAAAACCTGGACCATGAAATGTGACAAGACCAATCCGTAAAGGGTTTTGAAAAAATGCCTAAAGTAATGATAAACAAAAATGAAAAACAAAGAAATATGCGGTTACAAGACATGCGAAAACGAGGAGTAGAACGAATTAAAAATGAAAGTGAAGAACAAATAAATATGCATTTAAAAGATATGCCACAGCGAGAAGAAAGAAATATGCGGTTAGAAGATAAGCGGTCGCAAGAATTACAAGCGATAGTAAGAGAGCGAATATCAGAACGTGTCAAAAATCAAGTGAAGAACAAAAAAACTCCACTGTTAGATGACAAGCGACAACATAATCATAACAAGTCAAAAAATGAAAGTGAAGAAGAAAGAAATAATACGTTAGAAAAACAACATCATCACAATATTTGACGCCAACAAAATGTGACGCAAAACCAAGCCAAAACCTACAAGGATGCTGTAAACTACGCAACTGTTAATAACAAGTCATTAGGATTCTTCACCGTTATATATATTCCCTTTTGAGCCCTAAATTTTCCCCAGGAAAGAGTAGCAAACAAAGGGGATTCATTTGGAGGTTGCTACTTACAATGAGAATCAATTTATACAAGCCTGCCGTATGCCGAGTGCTGGGGTTGGCCTTGAAATCGGCTACATTGTTTTTGTTTGTTTTTTTCTTAAAACTGGCATATTAACATTTCTGGCCACAAAAATGATCTAAAAAGGTCACAACTTTAAGGAAGGTTACAGGTTAGTATTTTCTTTCCAGTGTGGTTGTATCGAACCTGTGGTGACGCTATGATATCAAGAAGAGGCTCACATTGTCTGCCGTTAGAGAACAAGTGACAATGAGAATCAACATATACAAGCCTACCGTGAAGCCGGTTCGGGGCCCGAGCTCGAAATCAGCTCCATATATTTTTCAAGAAACTGACATATTAGCATTTCTGGCTATAAAAACGATCTAAATAGGCCACATATTTCAGGAAGAATAGGTTGTATCGAACTTATGGTAAAGCCATAATATCAAGAAGAGGCTGCGGTTAGAAGACAAGCAACAATGAGAATTAATATATAAAAGCCTTCCACGTAGCGATGCCGAGATTCCTCAGCATAGCTGCCTGGCTCCCAGTAATATATATATATATATATATATATATATATATATATATATATATATATATATATATATATATATATATATATATATATATATTATATATATATATATATATATATATATATATATATATATATATATATATATATATATATATATATATATATATATATATATATATATATATATATATATATATATATATATGCCTTATTTTTCACCAAGGGGCATTTTATGGAAGAGGTTGTTCTAGAAAATTGTACAATGGGTCATTTGTAAGCAATATATTTTTGTTTTACAAACTTTTTTGAAAAAGAGAATGTGCACCATTAGATGCACACCTAATGGTGCAACACCATTAGACTATACAACACCATTCTATATCTTGCTGCATCCCTAATGGGTGCAACAAGATATAGAACTGAGGGTCAGAAGAACGAAAGTTCCTTCTCGAGAAGAATACAATAATTTCTATACGTTTCTAAGTTCCAACTAAGTTCTTTATTTCCAAAAAACTCATTGAATTTTTTCTTGTTCCTTCTTTATAGTCTTGATTTCGAAGAATTTGTAATTTCTCAGCCAGACAGCTCTGCTTTCGAAACGATGGGTGCGAACTTTCAAGGGCAATGCGTCACAGACAGTTTCACGGTAAGCGGAGGCTCCAACCCAATCCCAGTATTATGTGGTACAAACACAGGACAACATAGTAAGTTTCAAGTTGTAATAAGTGGTAGTAAGTTTAGTAAATTTATCTAGTTCAGTAATATCCTCCCCCCCCAGAAAAAAATTCTGTATACTTCCTAATAACAAATAATATATGCAAACAATGGGCAATTTCATAACTTACAGAGTAAATAACGACGAAAACCACACTTCTGAAGGGCCGTCCTCAGCAAAACACATATAAAAAGAAGACTTACTGTAAAATGCAACCTGTAAAACTAAAAATTAAAACAGTCCCAGAATCCTTACTTCAACGAAGTTCAACTTGGACTGATAGATAAAACAAAACGAAACGAGACAATTTGTTCAGGTGAAATAAAAATTAAGAACATCTTTTTAATGCTAGTATTCCCTTATTGGAGCTAACCTCAAAGGTCTCTTAGCAACAGGTTCACTGGTATTGACTACTGGATTTTTAATATAATTTTTCAAATCGTTTTTATTTAAGTTTGTGTAAAAAGCATTGCTTGAATATTCCTCCAAATCCCTATTTAAGGAAATATTATTATTTACCTTGAGTTTCATTTCTATTCTCTCATAAATAACCTATTCTATTCCTAGGTCATTGCTAAGGAGGGAGTATTTTTCAAAAATTATTACATGGTTGGGGTTATCAAAAACAGGGCAAAAACAGGGCAAGATCAAAGAATTATGAGCACTATTACAATTTAAAACCTTGGTTATATTATCCTTATGTTGTTCCAGATGTTTTTTCTAAGTTTTCATGGGTTCTATTGACATAATAATTGTCGTAGTAACATGGTATTTAATAAGCCCCTCTTTGGCAAGTAGCTGGGGTTTATTTTTACCAGATTTGGGGGAAAAAGGGCGTAGGGGGTAGTTTATTTGCCCTCCAAGATTTTTGGTCACTTAGAAAGAGCGCTAGAATTTGTATTTACTTTCCAATGAGCCCTCTTCCTATCTTCTAGTACCATTGGCTCGATGCAATCACGCCTGGAAAAAAAAATTAACAAATAAAAACGCAATCGTGATCTATCTTCTGGCAAAAAGTACAAAAATTTATATTTTTACACATGGGAACCCGAAACATCTCCAGTAGAGTGTTCTGATGTGCTGAATCTGATGGTACGATTTTAATTAAAATTGCTTGACTTTTGGGGTGTTCCCCCCTTTTTTGGAAAATTAGGCAAATTTTCTCAGGCTCATTGCTTTTGATGGGTAAAATTAAACTAAATGAATTTTGAATATTTGGGATCAGCATAAAAAGCATTTTTGATGTATTTATAGTTACCGAAATTCCGTTTTTTTTTACAGGTTCATTGTCACGACCTAATTGATTTCGAAATTTCACGGTAAGGTATGTAGGCAATATTTAATTTTTGAAAAGATAACAGAAGTTTCTTTTGCTTGTAATAAAACATTCTCTTATCGGTTTAAAAAAAAAAAAAAAAATATTTGTTCAATACTGAATGGGATGTTGGCTGTAAAGAGGTTTAGGAAGCTTCTCTATTATTTTCACTTTCCAACCCCAACGAAATTAATAAGTAATAATCCGAACACTGCCCAGTGCACATTTAATATCATAATGCCATATATATTATCTATTGGCTTTCTTTTGGTGCTGGAATTAGCAATATCCTATCTTGACTTCAGATTCATTAGGGCACACAATTACAAAGCTGTTATCCTAGTGTTCAAGCCCTAAGCAGCAACAAGTCTGGTAACAAAGGCTTCATCAAAGGCTATTTACACTCCTCCAAATTCCAAATTCCAAACTCCTCTAAATTCCTCCATATTTATTTTCCAAAGAATATGCAAATTTAGTTTGTATTCTTAAAGCCTTTTGAACTTCAAACAGCTCGTGGCTACGAGCTGTAAGCAAACAGCGACCAGTGTCATAGTGACCAAAACTAAAAAAAAGGAGTTCGGAAACAACATGATAACAAATAATTTTATTTTATGCCGATTCTAAATATATGACAGTTAATGAGTTTAAGCATACTCATCAAAAGTTATTAGAAATTGCATATATAAACATTGTTAGCAAAATTGTTGCTAGAATTTTGTGTTCGGTTAATTGAAATACACCTCATGATATTTAGAGAAGGGAAGAATTTCTGGCTCTTTAGTTTTAATTGTTTCCGAGAATTGTGAATTTTCATGTTAGATGTCTACCTGGATGTTATGTTTCAAAATGTTTATTTGAGTTTTGATACTCGAAGTATGGCCGTATCCAGGGGGGGACTCTACCCAGTTGGACCCCCCCCCCCAAAAAAAAAAAAAATTGTCCGGTTGGTAAAAAAAAAGTGGCAAAAATGCCTATAACCAAATTTTTATTGCGTTTTGTGCAGTTTTATTTTACCCCCCCCCCCCCCCCCCCCCAAGGAAAAATACCCCCAAGAAGCAAAACTTCTGTATTCGGCCTTGATTTGTCGTAATCCTTATTCTGGTATTTCCTTACAGTTTGCCTCGAGAGTAAAAACCCTAAAGTTAAAAGCAAACATTCCATTCTCTAAACAAAATATTATTCAAATTTTCCTGTTTTACGTAAACATTGCCAGCACAAACATCAATTTAACAAAAATATTAGTGCCCAGAAGAATTTTTTAAGCTTATATTCTTACCTGGTTTGGATTGTTATGTACGAAATCTTTTTCACAATTAACTGCCTCTTTTAACTTGTTTTCTTGAAGGCTATTTTCCCTCCTTATTACTAAGTGTCCAGTGAAATCATTATCATCAAAGCTCTGTAAGCAGGATAAAGGATACTCTACAAGTCCATAGACTTGGAGAGGCTTATATTGAAAAAACATAATGATCCAATTTATTTGAAGATTTTATGTTTGGTCTGCAAAATTTTTGTTTGATGAAAAAGAATATTTTTTAAACTTTTTCTTTGTTTCTTTAAGTGTATGTTGATATGACGACTGGAGGTGGATCATTTACTCTCAGCTTTTCCCTTGGAACGAGCTCAGAAGCAGAATCACAGGAAAGAAAATGGAATGTCAAAATTAGTCAACTCCCTTGCAATGCCATCTCTAATGGTTAGTTGGTTTTATTTTATGACATGGACAGTGAGATTGGAAATCCCTCGGAAGCCCACTTGGATAAATCTCTAAAGAAAGTTAATAAATAGACAGTAGCAGTGACTACGGCTGTAGCCAGGAAGAAAGAGGTTGTATACCATAAAGAGGATAATAAGACATCAATGCCTTGACCACTTTTTCGTTGGAACAATAACTGTAGGATACTGGCAAAAAATATATAATACAGTGTTGCCACCCTGGCCTAGAAGAATTTAATAGATCTAAGAGGAAAAATTCACTGAATCCCATCTGTTTTTACTAAATGCTCCAAAAATTTTTGCAAGCGCACCGTCAAGCATCGATTTTTACTATATTGATATATTGATATATTTATTTAACTTTAACAACAACTAACATGCAAAAGCCAATATGATTCACCCAAAACCAAACGGTTGACGTGGGGTGGATCAGGTAAAAAAAAACACATACATATAACATCTTTTAAATTCACTATAATAAGAAAGAAAGAAAAGAGAAGAAATAAAGGAAAGAAAAAAATAAACAAAAAATAATAATAATACATACTACGGGGCAGCAACTACATGCCATATCCATGCTGTGGGGTCATACTCACAAACCTACAAACAATTACAACTTAATTTAAATCAAATCAAATCTCCTAGATCAACTAGAAATCAACTAGAATTCATACTTACTTAATAATTTTTCTTTCAATTTTCCGTTAAAATCACTAAAATTTTCTATCTTCTTCATATCATTATCCAAAAAAAGAAAATTATAACCTTTATAATAAAAGAAAACGTTGACCTGGCAGACACTATAGGTGGAGTATAAATCAATTTTGTCCCTAGTATTTTGGCTATGTATATTCCGTCGGCTGTTAAACCAACCGTTAAAACACTCCTGCAGCTGGTTCACATTGTGCCTATACATAAACACGAATATATAAAAATGATGAAAACCTGCCGCCGTAAATATCCTAACATCCCTGTAAACTTCTCGAACCGATTCTCTTTCTTATTTTCCTGATAGTACTCTGATAGACTTGTTTTGGATAATTCACACAGGATTAACAATTGAAGAAAATGTACCCAAGCATACAGAAGAGCAATACAAAATGTAGGGATGGATTAACGAAAAATAAAGAAGCCTAAATATATTAGCTGGGTAGCTGGGAACATATATTTAAGTTTACGAATCATCCCCAAATTACGCGATAAAATCCGGGATAAAGTTTCAATATGGGATCTGAAACTGAGAGTCTTTTTTATAATAATGCCGAGATACTTTTCTGCCTTTTGACGAGAAATCATACCATCTTCATGTGCTATATTTTGTATCCATGGATAATAGGTTGAACATTAAGAGGATATAAGAGGATAATCAGTAGGATTTTCACGATCTTTTTTTAATTTTCCTTCTTTTTTCTCTTTTCCTCTTATCTCTTTCTGTTTCTCCTTTCTTTCGTTTTCCTTCAAATAAACCTACTGCTGTCCTTGTCACTTGAATTTTATTTAATCTTTTTTAAATAAAACTACAGATGTCACTGCATTGGCTGACAATATCGATTCGTTGGAGTTTCGGAAAGTGGAATATTTCTTTTCCCTAAAAAGCGTGGAGCTACTTCTGATTGGTTGAGGGTAGGAGCAGGCTTGCGCAGTACAAAAGCAATATCCACCTTGATGGGTCTCTTTTTTGTGACTCCTTCATAAGTCTGTTGCTAGACTACTTTCGTTCGATGGGGGGCGGTTACGACAGTCGGTGAAGGAGAAACAACAACCTGCTGCAAATTTTCACCAATCGGTAGACTACTGTCCTGTTTGTTCAAATCACTTCTTGTAGACTTGACCGAGTCGGACGAAAGTTGTCCGTTCGCACCGGCAAGAAGTGAATTCAAAAGGGCAAGAGTTGTCTCACCACTTCTACAGTATCTTTTTGGGAGAAAAGATTCTACCGGAAACGGATTCCGAGCGACACCCTGCCCTGTAAGCTTTGTCTGAACTTGACGGCTTTTTCTTGCCATCTCCTTACGGATTCTGTCCTGGCACCGATGAAGCGCTCAAAAACCTCGAATGCATCGATCCTTCTGTTGTTTTGTGCAGCGCCGTATATTACACAGTAATTTACTGTCTGAGTAGACTGCGGTTTACTGCTGTTGATAGTTTTTGGTGCCTGACAAACAAGAAAATGCCGTCAAGACAAAACATCAGATGATTCTAGCATTGTTTTGAGCGGGACACTTCTTTTTGATGATGAACTTCTGGCATAAGCATCGAGATCAGTTGTTAGACCGAATCACAAATCAATTTTAGGAAACATGTGAAAATTTTCGAATACAGGATAAAATACGAAAGAAATGTCCTTTCCGGTAGCTTCCACAAAGACGAAAGAAATTCCAATCTCCCAGATGATATGACATAGGCGCATCCAGACACGCAATGCGAACAGGAGCAAAGTGGCAAATGTGGCAACTATTTTCTGGTAACCAAACCGCCCTCTACTGAAAAAGTGATCGACACTCTTACATCCAGTTGTATGCCTGGATGAGCATTCATCCACATTCGGTATTTCAACAAGGTTGTTAACTTTGTAAGTGCTCCAAGAAACGATCAGAAAAAAAACAATCTCAACTATTCCTCAATGTCCATAAAAATCTATAAAATCGTTTTAAACAGTTAAAGAAGGTTCTTTAGGTTTCTACCTTGAGATTCTGGACACTAACTGGGGCGGTATGGACCAAGTCGCTACTCACCCATTTTCTCGCCTGGATGAGCCTTCATCCACATTCGGTATTTCAACAAGGTTGTTAACTTTGTAAGTGCTCCAAGAAACGATCAGAAAAAAACAAAAATCTCAACTATTCCTCAATGTCCATAAAAATCTATAAAACCGTTTTAAACAGTTAAAGAAGGTTCTTTAGGTTTCTACCTTGAGATTCTTGACACTAATTGGGGCGGTATGGACCAAGTCGCTACTCATCCATTTTCTCGCCTGGATGAACCTTCATCCACATTCGGTATTTCAACAAGGTTGTTAGCTTTGTAAGTGCTCCAAGAAACGATCAGAAAAAAAAAACAATCTCAACTATTCCTCAATGTCCATAAAAATCTATAAAATCGTTTTAAACAGTTAAAGAAGGTTCTTTAGGTTTCTACCTTGAGATTCTTGACACTAACTGGGGCGGTATGGACCAAATCGCTACTCACCCATTTTCTCGCCTGGATGAACCTTCATCCACATTCGGCATTTCAACAAGGTTGTTAGCTTTGTAAGTGCTCCAAGAAACGATCAGAAAAAAAAAACAATCTCAACTATTCCTCAATGTCCATAAAAATCTATAAAATCGTTTTAAACAGTTAAAGAAGGTTCTTTAGGTTTCTACCTTGAGATTCTTGACACTAACTGGGGCGGTATGGACCAAATCGCTACTCACCCATTTTCTCGCCTGGATGAACCTTCATCCACATTCGGCATTTCAACAAGGTTGTTAGCTTTGTAAGTGCTCCAAGAAACGATCAGAAAAAAAAACAATCTCAACTATTCCTCAATGTCCATAAAAATCTATAAAATCGTTTTAAACAGTTAAAGAAGGTTCTTTAGGTTTCTACCTTGAGATTCTTGACACTAATTGGGGCGGTATGGACCAAGTCGCTACTCACCCATTTTCTCGCCTGGATGAACCTTCATCCACATTCGGTATTTCAACAAGGTTGTTAGCTTTGTAAGTGCTCCAAGAAACGATCAGAAAAAAAAAACAATCTCAACTATTCCTCAATGTCCATAAAAATCTATAAAATCGTTTTAAACAGTTAAAGAAGGTTCTTTAGGTTTCTACCTTGAGATTCTTGACACTAACTGGGGCGGTATGGACCAAATCGCTACTCACCCATTTTCTCGCCTGAATGAACCTTCATCCACATTCGGTATTTCAACAAGGTTGTTAGCTTTGTAAGTGCTCCAAGAAACGATCAGAAAAAAAAACAATCTCAACTATTCCTCAATGTCCATAAAAATCTATAAAATCGTTTTAAACAGTTAAAGAAGGTTCTTTAGGTTTCTACCTCGAGATTCTGGACACTAACTGGGGCGGTATGGACCAAGTCGCTACTCACCCATTTTCTCGCCTGGATGAACCTTCATCCACATTCGGTATTTCAACAAGGTTGTTAGCTTTGTAAGTGCTCCAAGAAACGATCAGAAAAAAAAAACAATCTCAACTATTCCTCAATGTCCATAAAAATCTATAAAATCGTTTTAAACAGTTAAAGAAGGTTCTTTAGGTTTCTACCTTGAGATTCTTGACACTAACTGGGGCGGTATGGACCAAATCGCTACTCACCCATTTTCTCGCCTGGATGAACCTTCATCCACATTCGGTATTTCAACAAGGTTGTTAGCTTTGTAAGTGCTCCAAGAAACGATCAGAAAAAAAAAACAATCTCAACTATTCCTCAATGTCCATAAAAATCTATAAAATCGTTTTAAACAGTTAAAGAAGGTTCTTTAGGTTTCTACCTCGAGATTCTGGACACTAACTGGGGCGGTATGGACCAAGTCGCTACTCACCCATTTTCTCGTCTGGATGAACCTTCATCCACATTCGGTATTTCAACAAGGTTGTTAGCTTTGTAAGTGCTCCAAGAAACGATCAGAAAAAACAACAATCTCAACTATTCCTCAATGTCCATAAAAATCTATAAAATCGTTTTAAACAGTTAAAGAAGGTTCTTTAGGTTTCTACCTTGAGATTCTTGACACTAACTGGGGCGGTATGGACCAAATCGCTACTCACCCATTTTCTCGCCTGGATGAACCTTCATCCACATTCGGTATTTCAACAAGGTTGTTAGCTTTTTAAGTGCTCCAAGAAACGATCAGAAAAAAAAACAATCTCAACTATTCCTCAATGTCCATAAAAATCTATAAAATCGTTTTAAACAGTTAAAGAAGGTCCTTTAGGTTTCTACCTTGAGATTCTTGACACTAATTGGGGCGGTATGGACCAAGTCGCTACTCACCCATTTTCTCGCCTGGATGAACCTTCATCCACATTCGGTATTTCAACAAGGTTGTTAGCTTTTTAAGTGCTCCAAGAAACGATCAGAAAAAAAACAATCTCAACTATTCCTCAATGTCCATAAAAATCTATAAAATCGTTTTAAAAAGTTAAAGAAGGTTCTTTAGGTTTCTACCTCGAGATTCTGGACACTAACTGGGGCGGTATGGACCAAGTCGCTACTCACCCATTTTCTCGCCTGGATGAACCTTCATCCACATTCGGTATTTCAACAAGGTTGTTAGCTTTGTAAGTGCTCCAAGAAACGATCAGAAAAAAAAAACAATCTCAACTATTCCTCAATGTCCATAAAAATCTATAAAATCGTTTTAAACAGTTAAAGAAGGTTCTTTAGGTTTCTACCTTGAGATTCTTGACACTAACTGGGGCGGTATGGACCAAATCGCTACTCACCCATTTTCTCGCCTGGATGAACCTTCATCCACATTCGGTATTTCAACAAGGTTGTTAGCTTTGTAAGTGCTCCAAGAAACGATCAGAAAAAAAAACAATCTCAACTATTCCTCAATGTCCATAAAAATCTATAAAATCGTTTTAAACAGTTAAAGAAGGTTCTTTAGGTTTCTACCTTGAGATTCTGGACACTAACTGGGGCGGTATGGACCAAGTCGCTACTCACCCATTTTCTCGCCTGGATGAACCTTCATCCACATTCGGTATTTCAACAAGGTCGTTAGCTTTGTAAGTGCTCCAAGAAACGATCAGAAAAAAAAACAATCTCAACTATTCTTTAATGTCCATAAAAATCTATAAAATCGTTTTAAACAGTTAAAGAAGGTTCTTTAGGTTTCTACCTTGAGATTCTTGACACTAACTGGGGCGGTATGGACCAAATCGCTACTCACCCATTTTCTCGCCTGGATGAACCTTCATCCACATTCGGTATTTCAACAAGGTTGTTAGCTTTGTAAGTGCTCCAAGAAACGATCAGAAAAAAAAAAACAATCTCAACTATTCCTCAATGTCCATAAAAATCTATAAAATCGTTTTAAACAGTTAAAGAAGGTTCTTTAGGTTTCTACCTCGAGATTCTGGACACTAACTGGGGCGGTATGGACCAAGTCGCTACTCACCCATTTTCTCGCCTGGATGAACCTTCATCCACATTCGGTATTTCAACAAGGTTGTTAGCTTTGTAAGTGCTCCAAGAAACGATCAGAAAAAAAACAATCTCAACTATTCCTCAATGTCCATAAAAATCTATAAAATCGTTTTAAACAGTTAAAGAAGGTTCTTTAGGTTTCTACCTCGAGATTCTGGACACTAACTGGGGCGGTATGGACCAAGTCGCTACTCACCCATTTTCTCGCCTGGATGAACCTTCATCCACATTCGGTATTTCAACAAGGCTGTTAGCTTTGTAAGTGCTCCAAGAAACGATCAGAAAAAAAACAATCTCAACTATTCCTCAATGTCCATAAAAATCTATAAAATCGTTTTAAACAGTTAAAGAAGGTTCTTTAGGTTTCTACCTTGAGATTCTTGAAACTAACTGGGGCGGTATGGACCAAGTCGCTACTCACCCATTTTCAATTTCTCTGCGCACCATTTGTTTTGTGTGCATCATCGCAGCAACAGTTTTGGTCTTTAGCCTATTCCGAAGCTTTGTCTTCATTTTTGACAAAACTGAGAACTGCCGTTCCGTCTCAGCAGACGAATGGGGGAGGCAGCACAGTTATAACATAAATTTTCAAAGATCATCCAACATCGATTCCCTCTTTCACCAACCGCAAATTTTTCCATAGCATATCAGGTTCAAAAAATGTCACTAATTCTATTTTTCGCAAAGTTTTTCCAAGACTCTAATTCTGACCAATGCACATCAAGGATGTATTTTTCCCCTCTATTTCTCTATCAGCATTCTCCAACAAAATTGGAAATCAAACCATGAGTGGTACGAGGGTTCTGACTCAACTGTTCAAAGCAAAGGCAGGATCGATGCACTCAAGGTTCTTGAGCGTTTCATCTTTCCTGTTGAACCTCTTGGCGATCTGCCTGCAGAGATCTACGCAATATGACGTGCAGTTTTTTCAGAACACTGGAAGCTTCAGCAGAAAACGACTGTAACAAATGACACCCAGTGTTTGACCCGAGGTTCAATTCGCTCAGAGGAAGAACTATACTCTGGAGTGTCAGGTTCTCCGGGGAGAATTTCAAAACTTCATCATGTTCAGCCCTTTCTATCCTACTGGGCTTCACAAAGCACTTCAATAGCGAAGTAAATGTAGCTCTGGTGCTATTCAGAATACTGTGAACGCGAACTGCTTTGCTCTAAAACTCCAGATTGAGCACATACATCTTCTTCAGCGTGAAAATAGAAAATATATATATACTTTGCAGAAGGGACCGTTCATGAAACGGTAAATCGTCCTCGCCTTCTCCCGACTAGCCTAATCACTGTTAGCGTTGTTAGATTGATCACCCAAGAACAGAACCAAGGCATTCCACTGTTCTAAAGTCCTGTAAACCGCTACTCCAAGATACGACCATCGTGTTGCCCTGAGTGGCCAGCAACCTGTCTTTGGCAATATTTGTAAACTTTTGAAACTGTTCATACTCCTTGACCCGTTCTGGACTAAAACCAGTATAGTTGACTAGGTCTCTAATAAAGTCTTCCACGTTTTCAGGTAAGAGTTTTGAAGTGTGAAAAGAGCACAGTGCCAGAACAGCCTAAGGTAAACAGGTGAGGCACTTGTTCTTTGAGTATATAGTATTTTGCAAATTTTTGCCAATACAAATTTTTGCCAATACAAATGCCAATACAAATTTTCGCCAATAAGTTAAAAACTTATAACTTATTGCCATTAATATCTTTTTCTTATTAAGATTGCATGCTTTGCAGCAGCCATGTAACAGGTTGCATTGCAAACTTGAAAAAAGAACTGTATAGAAAACTCTCCAGGTAGTATTTTCTAACCTTTCAAGTCATTTTTAAGGGTCAAGCATCCCTTGGAGCTACCTATTCCTGGGTGTAATCGCAATAAGTAGATTCAAAATGAATAGAAACTGCTTTCAGATTGCATAAAACAGATGTGTCATGACGACAGAGGACCTGAAAATAAGCACAATTGGCACCTGGGCTACAGGCTATCTTGATTCCCTATGTTTGAACCATTTTTCCATATACATCGCAAACAACAAGCCTGGTATGTGTTTTACCTACATTGGGAGGAAATAGCTATTAGAAAAATCATTTAAATGATTTTGAAGGATTCGGTAATTTGCGATTTCTGTCCACCCATTAAAAAAAAACACAAAACACTTCATGGGTTCAGGTTTTCAAAGCTTGACGCATATACTGATGTTAATGAAGAGGTGGGATGGACTGAAACTGAAGCCATAGAATAAAAAATATCCATTCAGACAGAGAAAAATTTTCAAATTTTGTTCAACAGAATACAACTTGCCACAGAAACCATTAAGCATTTTTTTCATATTTCTGGCAAATTTTCTACAAAAACTTACTAAATTTCAAAAATTTTTCTAAAATTTACTAAATTTGACCTTGATTTAGCAAATTTACTAACTCAACCAGGAAGTGTTTGAAAAAAAGGCCTAACCCGAAACAAATTACAAGAGAAAATGATTCTTTGACTACCCAACTCAGAAAAACTTGCTGATTCCAAATATGCAAAGTTTGCTCATCCACCTGTTCCACAAATACGGTTTGAGGTTGAGGTTTGAGGTTGATTTCGAGGAGGTGAAATTATTGCTTCCATAAAAAGGCGTACAGCAACAAAATTGATGTCTAGAATAGGGTATTAGATCACGGTGATCATGAAAATCACCTGTATTTGAACGTAAAACTTAAAATTAGGTTTTCTGAGGTTGAGGTTGATTTTGTGGAGGTGAAATTCATGTTTCATCTTTAATGAAACATGAAATCACCTTTATTTTAACATAAAATTAAAACTTTCTTCTAAAAATTCCATCAATTTCATAACTCTTTCGCGACCGACGGGACCTCACAGTCCCAGCATGTAAAAATCCTTCGGGTGCTTCTAAATCATTCACTAAACCATTTACTAAATCATTTTAAATCATTTGCTAAAGTAATAAAACAGCTGAAAACTACCAATCCCGTTGTATTTGAGAATTTTCAGAACGGGACGTATGTTATCCACAGATCCAATGGATTTTGGGCGGATCGGTCGTCAGATTTGGTCATTGAGCAGGTCCTCATGCGCTTGTTGAAAACTAACGGTGGTCACACAAGGAGATGTGACATGCATGAGTTGCAGAGGCTGATTTGGTTACTCTCAGCACCAGCTTGTAGTGCAATCAATTCGTCGATGCGAACTTTTGCTAACGTCCAATACGAAACGAGCAAACAGCACAAACAAATAAGAGAGTCTTGGAGACATTACTTCTGGAGTTACGGCTGATAAAAACATTGACACTGCTAGATCCATCGGACATAGAAATCATTGATAGTATGACAGAGGAAAATGTCAACAAGTAAACATTAAAAAAAAATTATGTTGCCGTAATGCTTGGTAATAAAGCTGCACCAGTTATTGACGGACAGTCAATTGCCGCTGATCCAACATTAATGTTCAGTGGCTGATGACGATTGCTGGAAAAAACGACGATAATTTGGTGTCAAACTTTAAGCATAAATTTTGTTCACCACCTCCATAGCATTTTGAAACAAAAGGACTTTCACGATCCGATGCGGTGTGGTGTCTAGTTGCAGAGCAGCAACCAAAAACTGAAGACTTCGTCAAAGATTTTAGTGAAAAGCATATAGTTCTCAATGGTGGGGCCCTCCTTCAGAGAATACCTTGGGAAACAGCTCAACTTATGATAATATCTGCTAGAAGTACATTGACTACGGTGCACGGAAATACGGGGTACAAAGGACGTCTGTGGTTTTCGACGGATAGGACCAAGCACCTTCAATCAAAGACATTGCCCGTTTGAGACGGAAAGAAGCACGAGCGTACCCATCGATCAATTTTTGCAGGAATATCGTCTGCTCTACAAAGAAAGAAGTGTTCCTAAGCAACTTCAAGAATAAGCAAGCAATCATAGCCATAACTAGTGAGTACCTGACCCAATCTGGGTGTCAAGTATACCAAGCAGAAGGCGATGCTGATCTACTTATTGTTAAAACTGCAGTTAGGTCTGCTTTATTTTATGCCTACTGTCCTGGTTGGAGACGGAACAGATCTGCTTATATTCCTGTGTTGTCACGCACAGACAGGTAGCCAAGCGATCTACTTTTACTCTGAGCCTCGAGCTGGAATCTCAAATAATAGAATTTGGGATATAAATGCAACAAAACTCAAACTTGGATCTCGTATATGCAGCACTATCCTGTATGTCCACGCCTTCTATGGGTGTGATTCAACTTCTCGTGTCTATGGTACTGCGACGTCAGCGGGACTACAGCTTCTGAAAAAAAAAAAACAGTTTTACGAATCATATAAAGTTTTCTATGGACCCACTATCCACCAAGCACGACATTTCAGCGGCTGGGGAGAAAGCAATGAAGATTTTCTAAAAGTGTCCAGGCTCAATTTCAACCCTCAATCAGTTGCGTCATCTCAAATTCATCGAGAAAGTTATGTGTTATTACGATTTGTGAAAGTCCTTCGGTAACAATGATCTTATTTTAGCACCAGCATATCTCATTTAAGCACATTTCTCTGTTTTCAATATCATTTTAAACAATTTTTTTACCTTCAAAACAGCTTAGCTGTGTTGATATAGTCCTGTGTGTTATGTTTGTTCCTATTCCTTTTTGCTGTATTGACTGAAACAAATAAACACGCCCAATTAGAAAGGTTAGACTAAAATGTGGTGACCGGGGCTACCTCAAGTCAGTTCTCCGGTTATATTCCAGTATTTGGTGCGCAAGTTAATGGGTCTTGATATTTATCTTTATAAATATATCAAATTAGATTTTTCATTTTCTATTACATGAATGCTCCCTCCGAATACAATCAGAGAAAGCAGATTATAGATGGGTATATAATATGACTTACGTTGATTTAGAGTTCACGGTTCTGGATTTGTCCATTGAATCCAGGGACGTATCCAGGATTTTTTTTCGGGGGGAGGGGGGGACAAAAAAAACTTTAAAAAAAGATCAAAATTGTGTTTATATGCATTTTTGTTACTTTTTTTTACGAGTTGTACATATATATTGGGGGGGCCAAACCCACCCACCCCTCTCCCTGGATACGGCCTTGATTGAGTCTCTGTTAGAATCCTTTAACCCATTTTATACTTGTAGTGTTTCTTCTTCTTCAGATCTTGATTCAGACTGGTTTACTTCATGCTCACATGCCCCAAATTTTCAAGATTCTTGCGATTGTCAGTATAAATGTCTATATTTGTCATGTAATTTCTCTTTATTGCATTGATTTTATGTCCAACTTGACTATGTAGCCTACTGTTTATTATTTTTTTAACATTGCTAACTTTTGTACTATATATCTTTTCTTTTTAATTTTAATTTTTGTTTGATGCTGGGGTAGGCCCTTAGAGGGATACAGTTGCTGCGTGCCCACCAATAATAGATTTTTACACAAAGTGACCGGTTACGTACAACCAATTTAGTATTTCATACAGCGGCTTCTGGTCACCGTATACAATAAATAAATAAAAAAACAAGTTTTTTCAACTGAAAGTAAGGAGCAACATTAAAACTTAAAACAAACAGAAATTATTACGTATATAAGGGGGTTAACCCCCTAGTCAATACTTCGCTCTTTACGCTAAAGTTCGAATTTTGTTCGAATCACAAATACCTGAATTACAACGGCCGGTTAATTAGAATTAATTAAAAAACTTTTTCCACAAAATAGGTTTTTCAAAGAAAAGTAAAGAACTCCATTAAACAAAAAAATGAGCAAAAATAAAATAAAATAATCTACCAAGCGTGAAACTACCAAAAAACAGCATCGATAAATAAATGAAACCCAAAACGAACAGAAATTACAATAAATAACCGAGTGAAACTCAAAACAAGCAGAAATTAACATAAGTTGGGCTCAAAATCCCTATGCCTTCCCAAGACCAGAACATAATTTGCACTTTACTGAAAAAAATATAAATGTTTCACTTTTATAATTTAATAAAACAAATAATATTAACATTTTGATCACTAAATATCAGTATATGTATATTAAACTGACAATGCCCATTCATTTGTATTTCCAATAAATTTCCTAAAAGCCACTCCGATTTCTAATTGAATAAGCCCTTTTCGAATTTTCTACGACAACTTCTTCGATACGAAGTGGCCTGGTCTAAAGGAAAAAAAAAAATAAATAATACATTGTGCCAACATCGTTCTTATATGCCCCCAGGACATAACTTAAAGCCCTTGCCCTGAGGGTTGTGGGGGAGTGACTTCCTCAAAAACATATTTTCTATCTGGATATCAACTACGCTGAACAAAATGGCTATCTCAATATTTTGATTGGATGTTTTTCGGGAAATGGTGGGCGTCGAAAGGGTGTTAGTTGCCTTCCAATCACTTTCAACTATTAAAAAGGGCACAAGCCACTCCAATTTCCAATTGAATGAGCCCTTTTCGAAGTTTCTACGACAACTTCTTCGATACGAAGTGCCCTGGTCTAAAGGAAAAAAAATAATAAATATTACATTGTGCCGACATCGTTCTTTACTTAGGCAGCGCTATTGCGCTGCCTATGATAGATTGCTCTTTTGAAAGTACCAAAAAAAAAACTTTAGCGTAAAGAGCAAGGTATTGACTAGGGGGGCAAACCCCCTCATATACGTAATAGTTTATGTTTGTTTTAAGTTTTAATGTTGCTCCTTACTTTCAGTTGAAAAAACTGGTTTTTTTATTTAATTTCTGATCGTTTTTTAAATAATACTGGGAAATCCAGCGCCTCCTTCATAGAAACGTCCCTTCCCCCATGGAATCATCCTCTATGGAAAGATCCTCCGATGTAATCCCCTCCTCCACCTCCACCCCCCCCCCCAAGAAAAAATCCTTCCTGAAAACGTGTGTATACTTCCCAATAACCAATACTATATGTAAACAATGGGTAAAGTTCATAACTTGCAGCCCTTCCCCCGGGAACTTTGGGGGACTAAGTCATCCTCAAAGGGATATTTATTAGATTTTCGACTATGCTGAACAAAGTGGCTATCTCAGAATTTTGATTGGGTGAATTTGGGAAAAATGAGCGTGGGAGGAGGCAAAGTTGCCCTCCAATTTTTTTGGTCACTTAAAAAGGGCACTAGAACTTTTAGTTTCCGTTCGAATGAGCCCTTTCACGATATTCTAGGACTATTGGATCGATATGATGACCCCTGGAAAAAAATAAATAAATAAATAAAATAAACACGCATCTGTGATCTTTCTTCTGGCAAAAAATACAATATTCCACATTTTAGCAGATTGGAGCTTGAAACATATACAGTAGGGTTTTCTGTTACGCTGAATCTGATGGTTTGATTTTCATTAATATTCTATCACTTTTACGGGGTGTTTCCCTCTTTTCTCGAAAATAAGGCAAATTTTTTCAGGCTCTTAACTTTTGATAAGTTAGACTATGATGAAACTTATATATTTAAAATCAGCATAAAAATCCAATTCTTTTGATGTATCTACTGATATCAAAATTTCGTTTTTTAGAGTTTCGGTTACTATTGAGCCGGGTTGCTCCTTACTTACAGTTCGTTACCACGAACTGTTTGATATCTCTTTAATTACTTTCGTTTGTAAATAATTATTTTGTTTTTACAATGGGACGTGATCGTCTCTTACTAGGTTGCTAGCTACCGCTTTAAGCCGGATAAAATCCACATCTATATGCTAAAATGAGGACCTGAAGATCGGCTGATGTTGCCGCCTGAACAATTACGTTTGCGCATTATATGAAATGTAGACGTAGAAAACATCCATATTTGCTCCCAACAACAGTTCCAAATCTGTGAGATTTGTTGTCGACCTTTATTGAAATTAAATAAAAAAAAAAAGTTTTTTTTAACTGAAAGTAAGGAAAGACGTTAAAACTTAAAACGAACAGAAATTATTCCGTCTATGAAAGGGGCTGTCCCCTCCTCAACGCCTCGCTCTTTACGCTAAAGTTTTTATTGTTTAAAAAATAGAGCTGTGAGAAAGTCAAACTTCAGCGTAAAGAGCGAGGCGTTGAGGAGGGGACAGCCCCTTTCATATACGGAATATTTCTCTTCGTTTTAAGTTTTAACGTCGTTCCTTACTTTCAGTTAAAAAAGACTTATTTTTTTAATTTAATTTTTGAACGTTTTTGTATTAATGCAGGTTTTGGTTTTGGCTCATCGTACATGAATAATTAAAACAAAATTTGCATATTAATTTTACTTTTATTTGGTTAAATGGCTTTCTCGAAACTTGTTTAATTTTATTTACAAACGTTTTTATTAGTAATAAATACACGTAACTTTCGAATTAACTTACGTAACGAACTGCTATATTCATAGATTTTTAATGCGAATATTAGGGGGTTCCTGGTTGGAGACGGCACAGATCTGCTTATATTCCGGTGTTGTCGCGCACAGACAGGTAGCCAAGCGATCTACTTTTACTCTGAGCCTCGACCTGGAATCTCAAATAATAGAATTTGGGATGTAAATGCAACAAAACTCAAACTTGGATCTCGTATATGCAGCACTATCCTGTATGTCCACGCCTTCCATTGTTGTGATTCAACTTCTCATGTCTATAGTGCTGCGAAGTCAGCGAGACTACAGCTTCTGAAAAAAAAAAACAGTTTTACGAATCCACTAAAGTTTTCTATGGACCCACTATCCACCAAGCACGACATTTCAGCGGCTGGGGAGAAAGCAAGGATGATTTTGTAAAAGTGTCCGGGCTCAATTTCAACCCTCAATCAGTTGCGTCATCTCAAATTCATCGAGAAAGTTACAGCATCTGCTTTGTATGCTGAGTCTAAAGTTCTCCCTCTCACCAGCGATGCTTGCAACTTCCACTCGTTTCGATTTTACTTGGAACTTGAATCATGAAAAATCCTGGGATGTAATCTCGACCCTTCCCAATTCGGTTGGGTAAATCAGAACGGATTATACCGCCATATTTTTGGCGGACTCCCCACTGCCCCCAACTCTCTCCTTGCAGTTTTTTTTACTGTAACTGCAAGACCGACTGCTCAAACATGTGATGCACTTGCAAAACAAACGGGATGGATGAAATGCTCCTGGGCCTATGGACCTTGCAAGGGAACATGGTGTGCTAACTGTGTTACAACTGAGTTTCTCGGAGTTGATGATCTGGAAGATAAAGAAGATCTATGAATATTGATATTTTGTTTTTTATTACATTTGTATAGTATATAACTGAAAAAGTCGAGGATATTTTAATCGTTAGTTAAACCATCGACATGATGATAGTTTTCATCTAAATTTTAAGACTGGTTTCTGTGAGGTTCAGCGTGGTTTAACACTGATAGAATATTTCACTGAAAGTTTTAATTTTACGTTCAAATAAAGGTGATTTTCATAACCAACGTGATCTAATACCGTATTCTAGATACTAATTTTGTTGTTGTTCACCTTAACATGAAAGCACGAATTTCACCTCCTTAAAATCAACCTTAACCTCGAAAAACCTTAAGTTTTAATTTTACGTTCAAACAAAAGTGATTCTCGAAATCACCGTGATCTATTACCCTATTCTTGATATCAATTTTGTTGTTGTATCCCTATATATAAAATCACTTCACCCCCTCAAAAACAACCTTGACCTAAAAAAAAAAATATTGTGAAACAGCTATATGAGCAATCTTTACATACTTGGAATCATTGCATTTTTCTGAGTCGGGTAGTCAATGAATCATTTCTCTTGCGTTTTGTTTCGGGTTAAACCGTCCCCTTCCTGCACTAATCTAGGATATTGAAAATAGCTAACGGCTTTCCAGCTGGGATGCCAAATGGACACTTTTAGTGCCTTTTGGATACTTTTTCACTCTGAGGGACACCGGGACACTATTGGGTCAAAAAAGGCAGCTTTTTGAAAAAAAGGACACTTTTTGGACATTTTTCTAAATCAAAACCAAATGTCTTGATTTTCTTCTTTTTTATAAATACGACTGCTTTTAATTTGTACTTTACTTTTAAGCTTTGGTAACGGCTTGGAGATTTTTCTTAGATGTTTTTGCTCCCTGCGCGAACACCATTTATCAACCGAATAGGAATAGGACCTAAAGTCTTAACCAATGTGGTATGCTGGAACTATCGAATCCATCTTTTTCTTCTATCTTACGATTGACGTTTGTCATGAAGTCGGTCAACTACAAGGACCCACCTACTGCTGGTGGCAAAGTCACCATGGCCGCTGAGAAGGCTGGAAAGAAGAAGTGAATGGCCATTCCCTGCTGGCACGTTCCGCGTAAATCCTTGTGGCGCGTAGCCGTGTGCATATGGCTATTATTACACTGCTGTCATAGAAAGAAAGGAGTTTCGCAGAAATGCTGTGTTGCAGCTCAATTTTATTTATAGCCACTAGCGAACGTTTCTGTTTTATATTCTATACTTTCAGCTGTGATTTTTTGTCAAACGCTGGTCGCCAGTTTCTATCGAGTATAACTCAAGCGAATTTATTTCAATTGGTCTTGTCTTCTCACTTTTTTAGTTTTCGAAAGCGTCAGTTTTGCTCAGGGCTACTTCTAAATGTTCAGAAAACGGCAAGATAGAGGAGTTGTTAAACAATTTTAACCACTTGACCAACTAGTTGACTGAGTGGTTAAGGAGATTGACGTCTTTTATTTAATTTTAAAACCATGTAGGTCAAAATAGACATTTCGTTGCTACAGCAGTTCGGACCTTGTCGCACCCAAAGATCCTTAATAGCTACCGAAGATCAAAGACTCGCATCTTTTTCGCATAACTTATGAAAATGCCGAAGTGAAAATGAATGTCTATGATTGGTTCTTTAGTTTTCGACTAAGATAGGTAGCGGTATCGATAATCAATATAAAATTTTGCTCTGTTGACATTCTCATGACGATTTTTTATGCCACCTTTTCAAATTGAACCAGCACTAAACTTAATTTATTGGTAGCGTTAATGTCAAAGCTGGAAATACCTGCAGAACTCATGCAGGTAACAGAACGCGAGGTAGCAGAACAAAGAAGGACGAATTTCACAGGTTTTTTGGCACTTTTCACAGGTTTTGAAAATTCATAGTGGCAACCCTGTATATTGGCTAATTTTCTAGAGGGACACTAAAAGTGTCCATTTTTGGCTGATTTGGACACTTTTGTCCCTAAAAGTTTTGGCAACCCTTCTTTCCAGAACTTTTTGAAACTGTTTGCAAGATACGTAAACTTGGTTTATCCTTAAAAATGAATATGTGATTGAACAGAATGTCAATTCTAAATATTGAAGTTTCATTACCGGGGTAGAATGTCCATTGTTTATATTGAACTGTGCGATTTGTGAAAATGTGTTATAACGATTTGTGAAAGTCCTTCGGTAACAATGAACTTATTTTAGCACCAGCATATCTCATTTAAGCTCATTTCTCTGTTTTCAATATCATCTTAAACATTTTTTTTTACCTTCAAAACAGCTTAGCTGTGTTGATATAGTCCTGCGTGTTATGTTTGTTCCTATTCCTTTTTGCAGTATTGAATGAAACAAATATACACACACCCAATTAGAAAGATCAGACTAAAATATGGTGACCGGGGCTACCTCAAGTCAGTTCTCCGGTTATATTCCAGTGTTTGGTACGCAAGTTAATGGGTCTTGATTTTTATCTTTATAAATATATCAAATTAGATTTTTACTCATTTTCTATTACATGAATGTTCCCTCCGAATACAATCGGAGGAAGCAGATTATAGATGGGTATATAATATGACTTACATTGATTTAGAGTTCACGGTTCTGGATTTGTCCATTGAGTCCAGGGACATATCCAGGATTTTGTTCGGGGGGTACAAAAAAACTTTAAAAAACAGATCAAAATTGTGTTTATATGCATTTTTGTTACTTTTTTTACGAGTTGGACAAACATATTCGGGGGGCCAAACCCACCCACCCCTCCCCCTGGATACGGCCTTGATTGAGTCTCTGTTAGAAACCTTTAACCCATTTTATACTTGTAGTGTTTCTTCTTCTTCAGATCTTGATTCAGACTGGTTTACTTCATGCTCACATCCCCCAAATTTTCAAGATTCTTGCGATTGTCAGTATAAATGTCTATATTTGTCATGTAATTTCTCTTTATTGTATTGTTTTTATGTCCGACTTGACTGTGTAGCGTACTGTTTATTATTTTTTTTTAAATTGCTAATTTTTGTACTATACATCTTTTCTTTTTAATTTCAATTTTTGTTTGATGCTGGGGTAGGCCCTTAGAAGGATACAGTTGCTGTGTGCCCGCTAATAATAGATTTTTACACAAAGTGACCGGTTACGTACAACCAATTTAGTATTTCATTCAGCGGCTTCTGGTCACCGTATACAATAAATAAATAAAAAAACAAGTTTTTTCAACTGAAAGTAAGGAGCAACATTAAAACTTAAAACGAACAGAAATTATTACGCGTATGAGGGGGTTCACCCCCTAGTCAATACCTCGCTCTTTACGCTAAAGTTCGAATTTTGTTTGAATCACAAATCCCTGAATCACAAAGGCCGTTTAATTAGAATTAATTAAAAAAACTTTTTCCACAAAATAAGTTTTTCAAAGAAAAGTAAAAAACTCCATTAAAAAAAAATGAGCAAAAATAAAATCAAATAATCTACCAAGCGTGAAACTACCACAAAACAACATCGATAAATAAATGAAACCCAAAACGAACAGAAATTACAATAAATAACCGAGTCAAACTCAAAACAAGCAGAAATTAACATAAGTTGGGCTCAAAATCCCTATGCCTTCCCAAGGCCAGAACATAATTTGCACTTTACTGAAAAAAATATAAATGTTTTTACTTTTATCATTTTAATAAATCAAATAATATTAACATTTTGATTACTAAATATCAGTATATGTATATTAAACTGACAATGCACATTCATTAGTACTTCCAATGAATTTCCAAAAAGCCATTCCGATTTCCAATTGAATAAGTTCTTTTCGAAGTTTCTACGAAAACTTCTTCGATATGAAGTGCCCTGGTCTAAAGGAAAAAAATAAATAAATAATACATTGTGCCAACATCGTTCTTATATGCCCCCAGGGCATAACTTAAAACCCTTGCCCTGGGAGTTGTGGGGGAGTGACCTCCTAAAAACATATTTTCTATCTGGAAATCAACTACGCTGAACAAAATGGCAATCTCAAAATTTTGATTGGATGTGTTTGGGGAAATGATGGGCGTGGGGGGGGGGGGGCTAGTTGCCCTTCGTTCACTTTCGACCATTAAAAAGGGCACTATCCACTCAAATTTCCAATCGAATGAGCCCTTTTCGAAATTTCGACGACAACTCCTTCGATACGAAGTGTCCTGGTCTAATACCAAGAAAAAAAAAATAATTCATTGTATCAACATCGTTTTTTACTTAGGCAGCGCTGTTGCGCTGCCTATGATAGATAGCTCTTTTGAAAGTACCAAAAAAAACTTTAGCGTAAAGACCGAGGTATTGACTAGGGGGGCAAACCCCCTCATATACGTAATAATTTCTGTTTGTTTTAGGTTTTAATGTTGCTCCATGTAATCCCCTCCTCCGCCCCCCTCCCACCAAGAAAAAATCCCTCCTGAAAACGTCTGTATATTTCCCAATAACCAATACTATATGTAAACAATGGGCAAAGTTCATAACTTGCAGCCCTTCCCTCGGGAACTGTGGGGGACTAAGTCATCCTCAAAGAGATATTTATTAGATTTTCGACTATGCTGAACAAAATGGCTATCTCAGAATTCTGATTGGGTGACTTTGGGAAAAATGAGCGTAAGAGGAGGCCAAGTTGCCCTCCAATTTTTTTGGTCACTTAAAAAGGGCACTAGAACTTTTAATTTTCGTTCGAATGAGCCCTTTCACGATATTCTACGACTATTAGATCGATATGATGACCCCTGGAAAAAAAAATAAAATAAACACGCATCTGTGATCTTTCTTCTGGCAAAAAATACAAAATTCCACATTCTTGCAGATTGGAGCTTGAAACATGTACAGTAGGGTTTTCTGTTACACTGAATCTGATGGTTTGATTTCCATCAATATTCTATCACTTTTACGGGGTGTTTCCCCCTTTTCTCGAAAATAAGGCAAATTTTTTCAGGTGCTTAACTTTTGATAAGTTAGACTAAATTTGATGAAACTTATATATTTCAAATCAGCATAAAAATCCAATTTTTTTGATGTATCTACTGGTATCAAAATTTTGTTTTTTAGAGTTTCGGTTACTATTGAACCGGGTTGCTCCTTACTTACAGTTCTTTACCATGAACTGTTTGATATCTCTTTAATTGCTTTCGTTTGTAAATAATTATTTTGTTTTTACAATGGGACGTGATCGTCTCTTACTAGGTTGCTAGCTACCGCTGCAACCCCGATAAAATCCACATCTATATGCTAAAATGAGGACCCGTAGATCGGCTGATGTTGCCTCCTTAACAATTATGTTTTCACATTATATGAAATTTAGACGTAGAAAACATCCATATTTGCTCCCAACAACCGTTCCAAATTTGTGAGATTTGCTGTCGACCTTTATTGAAAAAACCGGTTTGACCAAATTTTCAGTCAAATCACATGTATTGAAGAACAAATAATACATATCTGGCATTTAACTTATTAGTACCAGGGGACCAAGCTTCACTTGGTGAAAAAAAGAAAGTTTTTTAAGAACTTCAATTTAATTTTATTGCAATCAGCAAACCTTTTTGCATGTTTATACCGAAAATTTTTCTATACTATGGAGAGTGAAATTTTACTGTAATGTGCTTTTAAAATGTTTAGCAAAGGCGCTCATTTTCATCAAAATTTATTATAACTATTCTAAGTATTTGTGACGTCAGTTATATGAAAACCGACTATGAAAAGAATATTCTAATGAAAAAATAGACTATTTTAAGAGACAAGTCCGCGGTCTTTGGTTTATAAGTCCGACGCGCAATACATTGCTCTAAGCAGATTGTGAGAATTAAGGAAGGGGACAGATATTGCCTTCTTTATTTCGACACTGAGTTGTGAAGAGAAAAAACGGAAACTTTTCCTGCTTATGTCAAGTGCCGAACCGACCGATTGTACTGCCCAATTTACGTGCATAATATAGCAAAGCATTTCAACAATCAATCGGGTGGTACAACCGTTTACTATTGAACTAATTTTTTTCGATTTTACTACCAATTAATGGTAGTGTCTGTCTTCTGCTACAACAATAAAGAAAGTTACGCTTTCTAGAGCTCCACAATGATATATTTTTTCGCTCATTTTCTGCTGATTTTTACATACGTTCTATTTTTTCCAACTTCACACCTGCATCGAATGTATTTTGCATAAGAGTTAGGCTCCATGGCTTTCCAAACATTGTAAGACGTATATGGCTGTGTAAGTTTCGACTTAGCCAATGTCAAGAATCAGATTTCATTTTTTTTTTCTTTTTAAGACCCAGAACCAACTGTCAACCTTCAAGTAGACAGTTGGTTCCGGTGGTTGGGTCTCTAGTATGTGTCAGCAGACGATTTATGAAAAATATATTAAGGGGGCTTGGAGGCAAAATGAATTTTTTTAAAGTCATGGCCTATCTAAATCGTTTTTCTTTGTGGAAAATGTTACTATGTCAGTTTTCAGAACAAAATACAGTGTTATTTCTGAAAAAAATTACATAAATATACAAATAATACTCATTTATAAGCATAGATTTAAAACATAGATATATAAAGACTTTATGATCGATAACTGTAAGCACTTTTTTTGTGCAACTGTTTCAATACTAACCTTTCCCATTCTTAGTTAAAGTTATGATAGCAGTAAAATAATTTATGAATAGATATGACAGCTAAGATAGACTTTTTTTTAGAAAATGTTCTTTTCCTCTCTAATAGTTTATTTTTATATTTATCCAGCCCCTCCTCAGTGTCTGCAGTACTTCACATCAACTACAGGAACTCTTCTTAGTTACAACTACCAGCTTGATGACGCAGAAAATACTTACATGTTATCAAATACAGACTATACGATATGCATTCGGATGGCAGAGGTAATTTTTTGGGCTATTGTCGGTGACCTTCGAGTACTTTTGAAAGCTTTAAATAAAGTAACATACAAAATAAAATCAAAATTATAATGACACGAAAAGATTCAAGTGTTTTTCAAAAGATTAATACTTGATGCAAAATGTATCAAAAAAAATTATGCTTTATTTCCGGTACAAAATACATTATATTAGAGCTTGTTTCGATTTGGTATGTTGCAGAACTTTATTTCCAAAAATAAAAAAAGCTTTCAATTGGCTTAAAACTTATATCTGAATGTTCTTGGATCAAAGGGACCCGGACTTCCAAAAACAAAAACAAATATTGGTTTGCCTCAAAACGGAAACCTAAGATCGGCCAATAGTCTTTTTTCTGAACGTCTTGAAAGTTAAGACCTTAAGTACCTGGCTAGGTAGACCCTAATGCACCAGTAAAATATTAGTGTGATGACATGGGCCCCTTAAAATTACGGCCTAGGCATGGCCAAAAATTTCTTGGGTTTGCTTGAAACCTTCAAGTGTCGTTTCCTGGGCTAAGAGGCCCATAAATTCACTTTCCTGTGAGGGGAGGGCGTTAGGGGGTCCAAAAATCAGCCAAAAACCCTTTTCTCCCTGACCATTTGAAGGTTGAAACTTACCGTCGTAACTCCCCAAGCCAAAAGGAGCCTAATATAAAAAAAATCCGGTTTGCAGACCAAGCTGGCCGAAATTTAGGCAAAGACAGGGCCAAAAAAATTATGATCAGTTCAAACTTATATCCTTTGCTCCTTGGGCCTTGACAACCACAACCCACAAGAAAAAATAGAGAGGCAAACTCTAATGTGTCAAATAATTAGATAGGGGCTAGGGTCCCCTAAAAATACCCAAAAACTTTTTTCTTAGATTGGCTTGTAATTTACACCTGAAATTTTTTTAGGCTCAGAGCACTCCAATTCCCAAAAAAAGAAGAAAATATCTGCTTGCCTAAAAATTGTTCAAAAAGGCCAACAATATTTTTTTTTATTCTGAACAGATTAATCTTTTGAAACATAAATAATTTTGAAGTTCGGTTGTACGAACAAGTAACCCCTGAAACTGGGACAACAATTTTTGTTTTCTCCGATTGAGTTGAACTTGCAGGTCATGTAGACAAAAACAAAGAAAACAAAAATTGTTAGGAATAAAATAAGCCCAAAAACAAGCCCAAATTTGTTTTGTCTCCTATCGGCTTACAATTTGTTGGACAAATCAAACCTAAGAGAAAAATAATCGGTGCTATCGAAAAATTGGCACACGAATCGATGTTTTGGGAAGGAAAAAAAAATGCGAAATATTATTTTTATCCGACTGGCATGAAATTTCGAGGGTATGTAGACAAGACCAAAAAGACTTTAATGAGAGCAAGAATCCTGGGAGAAAAATTTCAATTTCTTTCTTTTTTTCTTTTTTAAGACAAGAAAAGAATCTTTGATAAAATAATGGAACAAGATTAGTGTACATTCAAAGATGTCTACAGGATGGCTTCAACCCAATAAAAGACCAACATTTTCGCACATTTTAAATCCATATAAATAAAAATCCTCCTCCCCATCCATGCCTGAGTTTAAATTAAAAATATTACTAAACACCATTGTAAAAGGTTACGGCTGGTCGAACAGTTTTTCTGAACAGTTTTACCGTTACTACGAAATATTGCCATTACAAAATTTTCCATTTCAAGTAAGCTCATATTTTAAATTTTGGCCCCAAATTTACATTTAAGTCCAGTATTTTGGCTCTTAAGCAGAAGTTCTGAAAAAAAACTTTAAAAATATTCATATAGTTAACCAACAATAAAGCTATGTCATTTAATCTTGAAGTGAAATTAATTTCAAAGCTTATCCGAAAAAAGTTTTTCAAAGAAAAGTAAAGAGCAATATTAAAATCTAAAACGAGCAGAAATAGAGTCATGTAATGATCCAAACTAAAACTAACAGAAATTATTATGAATGAATAAATTAAACAAAAAAAAAAACAAGAAATAAAATGAATAGTCGTATCAGACATTAAAACAACAGAGGCTGCTATGGATGAATTCTAAAACGAACATAAACTAATATGAAAATCCATTTCAAACTTAAAACGAACAGAAATTACCACAAATAAGAGTCCCCCTCAAGCAATCCACATTCCTTGAATGGTCACGCATAACTCTTGCTATGTATTAGTTTAGTGTAGGCTATTTGATAGTTCCTTGACCTTGATATTACTTTTCATTTTAATTTTTTGGCTTTATCATCTTGTTTCCTCTTTTTTCATTTTCAGTCAAAGTTGTTATTGATTTCTCTTTGTTTTAGTTCCTGTTTTCTTGTTTGTTTTTTTTTTCTTCATTTGTATTGAGGTAAACTTGTCAATTATACAGACGAAATATTCAGAGTATACGTTTCTGCTGTAAACTCCACTGCCCTTAGACTAGTTCTTTTTTTTTGGGGGGGGGGGAGAACTTTGGAAAAACAAACTATACACACAAAGTATGAACGACTTCAGGGCCTTAAATTTTCAGGGATTCTGTGGCGTGTGCTATTCCCAATGCACATCAGCGGCTCCTCCAGCTTTCCAGATCAGTGGTGAGGCAGGCACGGCTAGCGTAGATACAGACTGTACTACAGACTGGATCACGATTCCCAGTGGTTATGGCCAAGGTACAACGAAGACAACTGACAGAATTTGCGGACCATTTCTTGCAGCAGATGGTGGAGACACGGCAGAAATTCCTGTATGCAGTAAGTATAGATTGTCTGGATTTATGCTGGCTGTGACATGGTAGTAGCTTGCCCCTCCCCACTTAACACTATTTACTACTCATATTGCTCATTTTGGAAGCACAACTTAGCTACCTTAGATAATTGAGATACTTTTGGAGGAGAAAAAACTTTCCCGGCCTTAGATTATGCTGACGATTTAAGCATCCTAGCTTAAAATGTGTTAGCGAAATGAATTGACTTTAGAGGTTTTGCGAGTTCAGGGTGCTAGAATAAGTTTGAAAATTAATGTTAAGAAGACTAAGTCACTAAAGCTAGAAATAAGTGAAGATTAAAAGGCTACTGTGAGTAACAAAAAGATTGATCAGGTGGACAGTTGCACTTACATATGTAGTATTATTAGTAAAGACGGTGGGATCAGCGAAGATGCTAAAAGTAAAATAACAAAGGCTCAGGGTGCTTTTTACGCATTTGAAAAAAGTTAGGAAGAATAGGAAGATAAGTCTCCGAACCAAGACTAGAATATTGGAAGCTACAGTGATGACCACGGTTTATATAATTGGCAGTATGATCTTTCCCTATCTCACCCATTATAAAAACCCGGACCGAGGTGCAAGTGCTCCAGACAACCTATAAACATAAGCGGCATTAGATCTTTTCACGGGTAGACAAGTCAGATCTCTTTTGAACGCGATTAACTAAAAAAAAAACAAGTTTTTTTAACTGAAAGTAAGGAGCGACATTAAAACTTAAAACGAACAGAAATTATTCCGTATATGAAAGGGGCTTTCCCCTCCTCAACACCTCGCTCTTTACGCTAAAGTTCTTATTGTTTTAAAAAATAAAGTTGTGAAACAGAGTCAAACTTTAGCGTAAAGAGCGAGGTGTTGAGGAGGGGAAAGCCCCTTTCATATACGGAATAACTTCTGTTCCTTTTAAGTTTTAATGTCGCTCCTTACTTTCAGTTAAAAAAAACTTGTTTTTTTTAGTTAATTTCTGAACGTTTTTGAATTAATACAGCTTTGACTCTGTCTCACAACTTTATTTTTTAAAACAATAAAAACTTTAGCGTAAAGAGCGAGGTGTTGAGGAGGGGAAAGCCCCTTTCATATACGGAATATTTTCTGTTCGTTTTAAGTTTTAATGTCGCTCCTTACTTTCAGTTAAAAAAAACTTGTTTTTTTTAGTTAATTTCTGAACGTTTTTGAATTAATACAGCTTTGATTTTGGCTCACCGTACATGAATAATTAAAACGAAATTCGCATATTAATTTTCCTTTTTTTTGGCTAATTGGCTTTCTCGAAATTTTGTTCTGACGTAACTTACGAATCAACTTACGTAACGAATTTCTATATTCGTATATTTTTATTACGTATATTAGGGAGTTCGCTCCCTAGTCAATACCTCGCTCTTTACGCTAAGGTTCGAATTTTGTCCGAATCACAAACCCCTGAATCACAAAGGCCGGTTAATTAGAATAGATTGCTCTTTTGAAAGTACTAAAAAAACTGTAGCGTAAAGGGCGAGGTGTTGACTAGGGGGCGAACCCCCCTTATATACGTAATAATTTCTGTTTGATTTAAGTTTTAATGTTGCTCCTTACTTTCAGTTGAAAAAACTTGTTTTTTTATTTAATTTCTGATCGTTTTTTAAATAATGCTGGGAAGTCCGGTGCCCCCTTCTACTAAAAAAAAAAACTGTAGCGTAAAGAGCGAGGTATTGACAAGAGGGCGAACCCCCTCATATACGTAATAATTTCTGTTTGATTTAAGTTTTAATGTTGCTCCTTACTTTCAGTTGAAAAAAACTTGTTTTTTATTTAATTTCTGATCGTTTTTTAAATAATGCTGGGAAATCTGGCACCCCCTTCATAGAAATGTCCCTTCCCCCAAGAAAATATACTCCATGGAAAGATCCTCCCACGTGTCCCCTACTCTAAACCCGACCCCCCACTAGAAAAAAAATCCTCCTGAAAACGCCTGTATACTTGCCATTAACCAACACTATATGTAAACAATGGGCAAACTTTATAACTTGCAGCCCTTCCCCCGGGAACAGTGGGGGAGTAAGTCATTCTCAAAGACATATTAATTAGATTTTCGACTATGCTGAAGAAAATGGCTATCTCAAAATTTCGACCGGGTGACTTTGGAAAAAAAATTAGCGTGGGAGGGGGCCAAGTTGCCCTCCAATTTTTTGGTCACTTAAAAAGGGCACTAGAACTTTTAATTTCCGTTCGAATGAGCCCTCTCATGATATTCTAGGACCACCGGGTCAATACGATTACCCTGGGAAAAATGAAAAAAAAAATAAACACACATCCATGATCTTTCTTCTGGCAAAAAATGAAAAATTCCACATTTTTGTAGATAGGAGCTTGAAACCTCTACAATCGGGTTCTCTGATACGCTGAATATGATGGTGTGATTTTCATTAAGGTTCTATAACTTTTAGGAGGTCTTTTCCCCTTTTTCAAAAATAAGCCAAATTTTCTCAGGCGCGTAACTTTTGATGGGTAAGATTAAACTTGATGAAACCTATATGTTTGAAATCACAATTAAAATCTGATTCTTTTGATGTATTAGGTTTTTGGTTACCATTGAGCCGGGTCGCTCCTTACTTACAGTTCGTTACCACGAACTGTTTGAAACGTGGCTTCAACATTGGAACACTAATTTTGAAGAAACTAATTTTAAATTAATTTATTCCAATACATCCATGAAAATCGGTAATTAGTAGTGCAATGTTATTATTAGATGTTTTTAGGAATTAAAAATAGGTTTCGAAGTCTCAAGTTGGTTTCAAAGGCATTTTGAGAAAGTTTCTGCCAAAATATGTGTTCCAGGGTAATTGGACCGCTGATGGCAGATCAAATGAGAGGAACTGTTTGTACGCGCCGATATAAATAAATATATATATACATATATATATATATATATATATATATCATATATATATATATATATATATATATATATATATATATATATATATATATATATATATACTATATATATATATATATATATATATATATATATATATGTATATATATATATATATATATATATATATATATATATATATATATATATATATATATATATATATATATATAATTAGTTCAGATGTTTATAGGAATTACAAGTAGGTTTCGAAGTCTCGTGTTGGTCTCAATCAGGAACCCTTATCGCTATCTAAATTCACAAAGTGCAAAGATTTTCAAACAGAGGTGTTTATTGTTTAAAGTTCAGGAAAGGTCTGCCCATTTCATACGAAAACATTGATTGAAAACGAAACTAGTCTTATCTAGGCTCTCCGCCTAAACAGGTAACTAGACTTTTCAAATACCACAGGAACTACAATCTCAGAAAATAAATATCACGACGTGAAAAAAAATGATAAACTATCCAGTTGCGGATCCAGAGGGGGGGGCGAGGGGTACCCCCCCTCCTAAAGTAGTCTAAAGTAGTGTAATTTACCTAATTAACGCAAGTTTGCATTATTTAAACTTGCTCCTAACGTGAGTTTATCGGATCAACCTATTTTGCGCCCCCCCCCCTAAAAAATCCTGGATCCACCCCTGAAACCATCACACCTATTCCACTAGTTATTAGAAGAAAAAAATTCCTTATTTTCACAAATTTCATCAACCCCCGCCCCTTTTTTATAAAATCCTACATAGGCCAATCAGTTGAGTCCACTGTATATAAATAATAGATTGTCATAATTTGTATATAAATTAAGTCATACCTGTGAGATGGGACAGTTGCAAACCACTTGGCCGGCTCACCAAGTTTTTTTCTGCTTTCGCAATTTCGAATAATGCACTTCCTAACCATTTCTCATTGATTGATGCAAACACACTAATCCGTAAGTGCACAAATAAGTGGGAGGAGCTTTTTGTTCGCACCGAGAATGAAGAGCCAGAAATCATCTGCGGTAAACTTACTGCTAATTATATAAACTGTGGTGATGACAGTGGTCAAATATTGTTCTAAAGCATGGGCGTTCCGATAAACGGACGAAGATAGGCTAGATGTTTTCCAGAGAAATTGCCTATGGACTGTTTTGGGTACCCGGCTGATTGACCGTATTTGAAACAGTAGGCTGTACGAGAAGTTTGGTTCAGTCGCGCTTTCTAGGGCTATAATGAGAGAAAGGTTGACATGGCTAGGGCAAGATCTGAGAATGAAGGATGACAGTTTCCCGAAGATTGTACTTTCCAGCCAACCATCTTGGGCTAAACGGAAAGCAGGTTCTCCGCGGTAGAGGTGGGAACATGTTGTAAAGAAACATTTAAGGCAAATGGGAACTTCCTGGGGGGAGGAGTAAAGAGGGAGGCTTTGAATAGATTGGGATGGATGAGGAGCGTGTGTAGCCGTGTTGGCCTCAGGCGGTTTGGTGCTGCGGTGACTTGTTAGTAGTAGTAGTAATTGTAATTTAGTCTCTACTCTCAGCTTCTTCTTTAAGAAACAAAATGACTGGTACATTGCTTGTGAACTGGTGTAAATGCAAGACTATATACAATAAAATTGAACTTTAAATTTTAATATTTTTAGAGTATGGTTAGGAGTCTGTTTCAGGAGAATGGGGTGGTTATTTGGTTGAGAAAGATACAAGGTTTGAACAAAGAGAAATAGCCCAAGTGAGAAGCTACAGTTACATAGACTCCAGCAACCAAGTCCCTGTGAGTTTCTAACTACTGGATTATAGAACAAGAGGTAGCAAGATCAAAGCATCTAATGTAACTGCAAATGCAGCTATACCATCATTCAGATGTAAACACAAGTTTTGTTCTTATTTTTCCTTTTTATATAGGTTTCTTATTCACTTTAGAAAATCACATACCAATTTAAAATAAATTTAAGATGGATTAAAACTCTTAAAAAGATAATAGTCTATAAAAATTTCAATTTCTTAAACTTAACTCCTGAATTTTACTTCCAAATTTTAAATAAAAAAAATGATCAAAGTTAGTTTCATGAAGAAAAAAAAAATCATTTATTATTTCCATTCGTATGGTGAATAAGACTAGATTTTATTTCTGGTATAGGCCTAAATGTCACCTTGATGTAGCTTCCCATTATTGGTGAAAGCTTTTACTACAAATTTAATAGGACTTCCAGTAGTTATGGCTAGTGTTGTAAAATTACCATAAAATAAAAACTCGCTAAGTAAAATTGGTAAAATTGGTAAAATAAGGTAAAATTGGTAAAATAATTTAAAATCGGTAAAATAAGGTAAAATAAGGTACTCCCTAGGAAATACAGGTTAAAATTGGTGTTTTAGACTTGCCCTGTAGCTAAAAGACCAGTTGAGCATTTCTTTTTAAGCATCACTTACATATTTTGATGAAATTTTTTAATAATTCCGATTTCCTGGGCTTAAAACAGGTAATGCCCATTCATCTAGAGTTTTGTCAATTTAATTAACTGTCTAGTTTATCCCTTTCGTAATCTTGTGCCTAGGGTAATACCTCAGCAATTGGACAGTGCCTGATTTCAGACATATTTTTTTAATAATAATAATAATAATAATAAAAAAAAAAATCACATTTACTATTATTTGAGAGTTGAAACATATTAGTCATTTTTTTTCTACATTTAAACCTAAGAAATGTTACTCTAACAGCCTTGCATATTTAAATAGCCGTATTCAGCCACATTCCTCATATCATATACATGCTATTTTTCATTTATTTATAAAAGTACCGAACACGATTAAAAAAGAGATTTGTAAAAAGAGACTTTAAAAAAGTCTTTAAAAAAGTTTTAAAAAGAGATTTAAAAAGAGACTTTGATTACCTAAGTACTGGATCATAAGAGCGGAATATTCATCCCTTTCACAATCATTAAGACACTCTTCAACGGGATTTGCTTGCAAATCTAGCTCCTCTCCTTCAGTCTTAGATTCTGATTCAGATGAATGTGCCTGTTCCGAAGTCTCCCCCCCCCACTGAGAAATGCACATTCATTTGTATTTTTTCAGTAAAGTGCAAATTATGTTTTGGCCTTGGGAAGGCATAGGGGTTTTGAACCCTACTCATGTTAATTTCTGCTCGTTTTCAGTTTGACTCGGTTATTTATTGTAATTTCTGTTGGTTTTGGGTTTCATTTATTTATCGATGCTGATTTGTAGTAGTTTCACGCTTGGTGGATTATTTGACTTTATTTTTGCTCATTTTTGGTTTAGTGGAGCTCTTTACTTTTCTTTGAAAAACCTATTTTGTGGAAAAAGTTTTTTTTTAATTAATTTCTGTTCGTTTTATATGGACATAGTCTTTTCAGGGAAAAAGAAAATAATACTTTAAATATTTTCGTTTTTTTAAGACTTTATAGTTTGGTTCTATTTGTATGCTGGAGAAAATTTTTCAGCAATTTTTAACAGCATACACCCTTCTAAAAACCTGGACACAAATAGTAGTGTTTAATTTAGTTTCATATCTTCTCTATTTGACCCGAGATAGAAAACTTGATACCATTTGCAAAAAAAATCTGTTTACTTTCTTTGATAGGTTGAATACACTTTCGCTATTTTGATTTGGTTAAATTTTAAGAGCAGAATTATCCCCAAAGTCTAAACATAATACCCTCAGTCGTTCTTGGGATACTGCTGAGATGCGTTATTGGGAATCAGCATTAACACAGTGCATTTTGACTTAATCTTAAGGCAATATTTATTTTTTAAACATAAGGGTCAGACGAGAGGGTGGGCGTGGGAGGGGGATTAGTTGCCCTCCAATATCTTTCAACTATTATAAAGGGCATTATCCCTTAATATTTCAAATCGACTGAGCCCTCTTCGAAGTTTCTACGGCAACTCCTTCGATCCAAAGTTCCATGGTCTAAACCAAAAAAAAATAATACATTGTACCAACATCGCTTTTTACTATAAAAATGTCAAGTCTTCCAATCACTTTCGACTATTAAAAAGAGCACTAGCCCTGTCAATTTTTAATCGAATGAGGCCTTTTTGGGTTTCTACGTCAGAGCTTTCTATAAACACCTTAAATGCCCCCAAGGGCATAAATTACAACCCTTGCCCTGAGGGATGTGAGGAGGTTGTCATCCTCAAAGACCTAATTTCCAGAACGTTCAACAATGTTGAACAAAATGGCTATCTCGGAATTTTGATTGGATGTGTTTGGGGAAATTGTAGGCGTGAGAGGGGCGTTAGTTACTCTTCAATCACTTTCGACTATTAAAAACGGCACTAGCCCTTTCACTTTCCAATCGAATGAGCCCTTTTGAAGTTTCTACGACACCGCTTTCAATAGAAACCTTATATGCTCCCAGGGCATAACTTACAACCCTTGCCCTGATGGCTTGGGGGGGGGGGGGGGTGCTGGGGGCTGATGATCCTCAAATACCTAATTTCAAGAACTTTCAACTACGTTGAACAATATTGCTATCTCAAAATTTTAATTGGATGTGTTTGGGGAAATGGTGGGCGCGAGAGGGGGGCTAGTTGCCCTCTAATCACTTCTGACTATTAAAAAGGGCACTATCACTTTCAATTTCCAATCGAATGAGTCATTTTCGAAGTTTCTGCGACAAAGCTTTCTATAAAAAATCTTATATGCCGGCAGAGCATAACTTACAACCCTTGCCCTGAGGGCTGTGAGGGAGTTGTCATCCTCAAAGGCATAATTTCCAGAACGTTCAACAATGTTGAACAAAATGGCTATCTCAAAATTTTTATTGGATGTGTTTGAGGAAATGGTAGGCGTGAGAGGGGGATTAGTTGCCCTCCAATCACCTTCGACTATTAAAAAGGGCACTAGCCCTTTCAATTTCCAATCGAAGGAGCCAATTTTGAAGTTTCTACGACAACGCTTTCTATAAAAAGCTTTATATGCCCGCAGGGCATAACTTACAAACCTTGCCCTGAGGCCTGTGAGGGGGTTGGCATCCTCAAATACCTATTTTCCAGAACTTTCAACTATGTTGAACAAAATGGCTATCTCAAATTTTTTATTGGACGTGTTTGGGGAAAGGTTGGGCGTGAAAAGGGGATTAGTTGCCCTCCAATCACATTCGACTATTAAAAAGAACACTAGCCCTTTCAATTTCCAACTGAATGAGCCCTTTTTGAAAGTTCTACGACAGCGCTTTCTATAAAAACCTTATATGCCCCCAAGGCAAAACTTAAAACCCTTGCCCTGAGGGCTCTGGGGGGAGTGTTATCCTCAAACACATACTTTCAGGACCTTTCAACTACGTTGAACAAAATGGCTATCTCAAAATTTTTATTGGATATGTTTGGGGAAATGGTGGGCGTGAGAAGGGGGTTACTTGCCCTCCTATCACTTTCGACTATTAAAAAGGGAACTAGCCCTTTCAATTTCCAATCGAATGAGCCCTATTTAAAGTTTCTATGACAGCGCTTTCTGTAAAAAAAAAAAACACTTATATGCCCCCAGGGCATAACTTCCAACCCTTGCCCTGAGGGCTGTGGGGGGAGTGTTATCCTCAATAACATAATTTCTGGACTTTTTAACTACTTCAAACAAAATGGCTATCTCAGAATTCTGATTGGATGTGTTTGGGAAAATGGTGGGTGTGAGAGGGGTGTTAGTTATCCTCAAATCACTTTCGACTATTAAAAAGGATACAAGCCTTTCTAATTTCCAATTGACTGAGCCCTTTTTGAAGTTTTCACAACATCGCTATCTATAAAAACCTTATATGCCTCCAGGGCAAAACTTACAACCCTTGCCCCGAGGGCTCTGAGGAGGCTATCATCCTCAAAGACCCAATTTCTAAACTTTTAACCACGTCGAAGAAAACGGCTATCTAAAAATTTTGATTGGATGTGTTTGGGGGAAAGGTCGACGTGAGAGGGAGGTTAGTTGTCCTCTAATCACTTTCGACTATTAAAAAGGGCACTAGTCCTTTGAATTTCCAATCGAATGAGCCTTTTTTCGAGTTTCTATGACAAAGCTTTCAATAGAAAACCTTTTATGCCCCCAGGGCATAACTTACAACCCTTACCCTGAGGGCTTTGGGGTGAGTGTCATCCTCAAAGATATAATTTCCGGACCTTTCAACTACTTTGAACAAAATGGCTGTCTCAAAATTTTGATTGGATGTGTCTAGATAAATGGTGGGCATGGAAGAGGTGTTAGTTGCCTTTCAATCACTTTGGACTATTAAAGAGGGCACTAGCTATTTCTATTTCCAATCAAATGAGCCCTTTTTGAAGTTTCTACGACAACACTTTCTATAAAAACCTTACATGCCCCCAGGGCATAACTTACAACCCTTTCCCTGAGGGCTGGGTGGGGGGGGCTGTCATCCTTAAAGACCTAATTTCCAGAGCTTTCAACTACGTTGAACAAAATGGCTATCTTAAAATTTTGATTGGATGTGTTTGGGGAAATGGTGGGCGTGATTGGGGGGTTAGTTGCCCTCCAATCACTTTCGACTATTAAAAAGGGCACTAGCCCTTTCAATTCCCAATCAAATGATCTCTTTTTGATGTTTCTACGACAAAGCTTTCTATAAAAACTTTTTATGTCCCCAGGGCATAATTTACAACCCTTGCCCTGAGGGTTGTGAGGGAAGTGTCCTCCTCAAAAACATAACTTCTATCTGGAAATCAACTACGCTGAACAAAATGGCTATCTCAAAATGTTGATTGGATGTGTTTTGGGAAATGGTGGGCGTGGAAGGGATGTTAGTTGCCTTCCAACCACTTTCGACTATTAAAAAGGGCACTAGCCATTCCACTTTCCAATTGAATGAGCCCGTTTCAAAATTTCTACGACAACTCTTTCGACACGAAGCGCCCTGGTATGGAAAAAAAATTATTCGATACCAAGTCCCCCAAGAATGTTTGGGGGAATGGTGGACGTGAGAGAGGGGTTAGTTGCCTTCCAATTACTTTCAACTATTAAAAAGGTCACTCTCCCTTTGAATTTTCAATCGAATGAGCCCTTTTTCAAGTTTTAGCGACAACACTTTCTATAATAACCTTATATGCCCCCAGGGCATAACTTACAACCCTTGTCCTGAAGACTGTTTGGGGAGCGTCCAGCTCAAAGATATAAATTCCGGACCTTTCAACTGCCTTGAACAAAATGGCTATCTCAAAATTTTGACTGGATGTGTTTGGGAAGATGGTGGGCGTGGAAGGGGTGTTAGTTGCCCTCCAATCACTTTCGACTATTAAAAAAGGCACTAGGAATATCAATTTCCAATCGAATGAGCCCTTTTTGAAGCTTTTACGACAACGCTTCTATAAAAACCTTATATGGCATAATTTACAACCCTTCCCCTGAGGACTGTAGGGGGGGGGGTTGTCATCCTTAAAGACCTAATCTCCAGAACTTTCAACTACGTTAAACATAATGGCTATGTCAAAATTTTGATTGGTTTTGTTTGGGGAAGAAGTGGGCGAGAGAGGGGGTTAGTTGCCCTCCAATCACTTTCGACTATTAAAAAGGGCACTATCACTTTGAAATTCCAATCGAATGAGCCCTTCTTGAAGTTTCTATGAAAAATCTTTCTATAAAAACCTTATATGACCCCAAGGGCATACCTTACAACCCTTGCCCAGAGGGCTGTGGGGGAGTGTCCTCCTCAAAATATAATTTCTATCTACGCTGACTACGCTGAACAAAACTACTATTTTGTTCAACTACGCTGAACAAAATGGCTATGTCATAATTTTAATTGGTTGTGTTTGGGGAAATGGTGGGCGTGGAAGGGATGTTAGTTGTCTTCCAAACACTTTCGAATATTAAAAAGGGCACTAGCCATTCCAATTTCCAAACGAATGAGCCCTTTTCGAAGTTTCTACGACAACTCCTTCGATACGAAGTGCCCTGGTCTTAAGAGAAAAAAAATAATACATTGTGCCAACATCGTTCTTTACTTAGGCAGCGCGATTGCGCTGCCTATGATTTTACGGAACCCCGTAAAATTGGCATTTTACCTATTTTGCGTAATTTACGTATTTTACATGAGTTACGCATTTTATCTATTTTACCGATATTTTACGTATTTTACCGGTATCTTACATATTTTACTGACGTATTTTAGGACGCCTTGTAATTTTAAGAGAACAAAAGTGCGCTTTTTAGTGCCCTTTTTAATAGTCGAAAGTCATTGGAGGGCAACTAACCCCCCCCCCCCTCTTACGCCCACCTTTTCCCCAAACTCATCCAATCAAAATTTTGAGATAGCCATTTTGTTCAAAATATTTGAAAGTTCTGGAAATTAGGTCTTTGAGGATGATAACTCTCCACAGACCTCAGGTCAAAGGTTTTAAGTTATGCCCTGGGGGCATATAAGGTTTTTATAGAAAGCGTTGTCGTAGAAACTTCAAAAAGGGCTCATTTGATTGGAAATTGAAATGGCAAGTGCCCTTTTTAATAGTCCAAAGTGATTGGAAGGCAAGTAACACCCCTTCCACGCCCACAATTTATCTAGACGCGTCCAATAAAAATTTTGAGATAGCACGTTTGTTCAAAGTAGTTGAAAGGTCCGGAAATTATATCTTTGAGGATAACACTCCCCCCACAGCCCTCAGGGTAAGGGTTGTAAGTTATGCCCTGGGGGCATATAAGGTTTTTATCGAAAGCTTTGGCGTAGAAACTAGAAAAAAGGCTCATTCGATTGGAAATTCTAAGGGCTAGTGTCCTTTTTAATAGTCGAAAGTGATTTGAGAGCAACTAACCCCCTGTTACGCCGACCGTTTCCCCAAACACATCCAATCAAAATTTTTAAATAGCCATTTTGTTCAAAGTAGTTATAAGTTTTAGAAATTAGGTCTTTGTGGATGATAACCTCCTCAGAGCCCTCACGGCAGGGGCTGTAAGTTATGCCCTGGAACATATAAAGTTTTTATAGATAGTGATGTTGTAGAAACTTCAAAAAGGGCTCACTCGATTGGAAATTAGAAGGGCTTGTACCCTTTTTAATAGTCGAAAGTTATTAGAGGATAACTAACACCCCTCTCACACCCACCCTTTCCCCAAACACATCCAATCAGAATTTTAAGATAGCCGTTTTGTTCGAAATAGTTAAAAAGTCCAGAAATTATGTTTTTAAGGATGACACTTCCCCCACAGCCCTCAGGGCAAGGGTTGTAAGTTTTACCCTGGGGGTATATAAGGTTTTTATAGAAAGCGCTGTCGTAGAAACTTCAAAAAGGGCTCATTCAGTTGGAAACTGAAAGGGCTAGTGTTCTTTTTAATAGACAAAAGTGATTGGAGGGCAACTAACTCCCCTTTTACGCCCACCATTTCCCCAAACACATCCAATAAACATTTTGAGACAGCCATTTTGTTCAACGTAGTTGAAAGTTCTGGAAATTAGATCTTTGAGGATGCCATCCTCCTCACAGCCCTCAGGGCAAGGGTTGTAAGTTATGCCTTGCGGGCATATAAGCTTTTTATAGAAAGCGTTGTCGTAGAAACTTCAAAAAGGGCTCACTCGATTGGAAATTAGAAGGGCTTGTACCCTTTTTAATAGTCGAAAGTTATTAGAGGATAACTAACACCCCTCTCACACCCACCCTTTCCCCAAACACATCCAATCAGAATTTTAAGATAGCCGTTTTGTTCGAAATAGTTAAAAAGTCCAGAAATTATGTTTTTAAGGATGACACTTCCCCCACAGCCCTCAGGGCAAGGGTTGTAAGTTTTACCCTGGGGGTATATGAGGTCTTTATAGAAACCGCTGTCGTAGAAACTTCAAAAAGGGCTCATTCAGTTGGAAACTGAAAGGGCTAGTGTTCTTTTTAATAGACAAAAGTGATTGGAGGGCAACTAACTCCCCTTTTACGCCCACCATTTCCCCAAACACATCCATTAAACATTTTGAGACAGCCATTTTGTTCAACGTAGTTGAAAGTTCTGGAAATTAGATCTTTGAGGATGCCATCCTCCTCACAGCCCTCAGGGCAAGGGTTGTAAGTTATGCCTTGCGGGCATATAAGCTTTTTATAGAAAGCGTTGTCGTAGAAACTTCAAAAAGGGCTCTTTCGATTGGAAATTGGAAGGGCTAGTGCTCTCTTTAATAGTCGGAAGTGATTGGAGGGCAACTAACCACGCTCTCACGCCCACCATTTCCCCAAACACATCCAATCAAAATTCTGAGATCGCCATTTTGTTCAACCGTAGTTGAGAATTCTGGAAGTTTGGTGTTTGAGGGTGACAACCCCCTCACAGCCCTCATAGCAAGGGTTGTAATTTATGCCCTGGGGTATAAAAGGTGCTTATAGAAAGCGTTGACGTAGAAACTCAAAAAGGCCTCCTTCGATTGAAAATTGAAAGGGCTAGTGCTCTTTTTCATAGTCGAAAGTGATTGGAAGGCTTGACATTTTTATCGTAAAGAGTGATGTGGGTACAATGTATTATTATTTTTTTTTTTTTTTTTTTTTTAGACTAGGGCATTTCGTATCGAAGGAGTTGTCGTAGAAAATTCGAAAAGGGCTCATTCGATTGAAAAAAAGAAAGGGCTAGTGCCCTTTTTAATAGTTGAAAATAATTGGAGGGCAACTAATCCCCCTCCCACGCCCGCCCTCCCATTTGCCCATTATGTTTAAAAACTAAATGTTGCCTTAACATTAAATCAAAATGCATTGTGTTAATGCTAATTCCCAATAAGGCATCTTAGCAGTATCCCAAGGACGACTGAGGGTATTATGTTCAGACTTTCGGGGATACTTCTGCTCATAAAAGTTAACCAAATCAATATAGCGTAAGTGTATCCAAGCTATCAAAGAAAGTAAATAGATTTTTTCGCGAATGGTATCAGGTTTTTTATTTCAGGTCAACTAGAAATGGTATGAAACTAAATTAAACACTACTATTTGTGTCCAGCTTTTTAAAAGGGTATATGCTGTTAAACATTGCAGAAAAAATTTCTCCAGCATACAAATAGCAGGCCAAACTATAAAGTCTTAAAAAAACAAAAGATTTAAAGTATTATTTACTTTTTCCCTGAAAAGACTATCTCAATATAAAACGACCAGAAATTAATTAAAAAAAAATTTTTCTACAAAATAAGTTTTACAAAGAAAAGTAAAGAACTCCATTAAACCAAAAATGAGCAAAAATAAAATCAAATAATCTACCAAGCGTGAAACTACCACAAATCAGCATCGATAAATGAAACCCAAATAAATGAGAAATGAAACCCAAAACGAACAGAAATTACAATAAATAACCGATTCAAACTCAAAACAAGCAGAACTTAAGATGAGTAGGGCTCAAAACCCCTATGCCTTCCCAAGGCCAAAACATGATTTGTTCTTTACTGAAAAAATACAAATGAATGTGCATTGTCAGTTTAATATACATACACTGATATTTATTAATCAAAATGTTAATATTATTTGATTTATTAAGGTTATAAAAGTCACTCATTTTTGGTTTAATGGAGTTCTTTACTCCATTAATAAAATTAATGAAAAATTTATATTTTTTTCAGAACCCAATTGCACCTACAAAGCTATCATTTTAACATTGCTTTTCTCCAGCTCTTTATCAACAACCTTAACTTTCATAGGCAGCGCTAGCGCTGCCTAAGTAAAGTACGATGTGGGCACAATGTGTTGTTTTTTGGTTCTCCATACCCGGGCACTTCGTATCGAAGGAATTTGTCGCAGAAACTTCGAAAAGGGCTCATTCGATTGGAAATTGGGGTGGCTAGTGCCCTTTTTAATAGTCGAAAGTGATTGGAGGGCAACTAGCAACTAGAAAATATGTTTTTGAGGAGGACACTCCCCCGCAACCCTCGGGGCAAGGGTTTTAAGTTATGCCCTGGGGGCATATAAGGTTTTTATAGAAGGCGTTGTCGTAGAAACTTCAAAAGAGGCTCATTCGATTGGAAATTCAAAGGGCTAGTACCCTTTTTAATAGTCGAAAGTGATTGGAGGGCAACTAGCCCCCCCCCACGCTCATCATTCCCCCAAACACATCCAATCATGATCCACACGCTCAATCATGACATAGCCATTTTGTTCAGCGTAGTTGATTTCCAGATAGAAAAAATGTTTTTGAGGAGGACACTCCCCCACGGCCCTTAGGGCAAGGGTTTTAAGTTATGCCCTGGGGGCATATAAGGTTTTTAAAGAAGGCGTTGTCGTAGAAACTTCAAACAATGTTCATTCGATTGGAAATTCAAAGAGCTAGAGCCCTTGTTCATAGTCGAAAGCGATTGGAGGGCAACTAGCCCCCCCCCCACACCCATTATTCCCCCAAACACATCCAATCAAAATTTTGAGATAGCCATTTTGTTCAGCGTAGTGGATTTCCAGATAGAAAATATATTTTTCAGGAGGACACTCCCCCACAATCCTTGGGGCAATGATTATAAGTTATGCCCTGGGGGCATATAAGGTTTTTATTGAAACCTTTTTCGTAGAAACTTGAAAAAGGGCTCATTTGATTTGAAACTCAAAGTTCTAGTACCCTTTTTAATAGTCAAAAGTGATTTAAAAGCAACTAACCCCCCTCTCACGCCCACCTTTTCCCCAAACACATCCAATCAAAATTTAGTCATTTTATAGTCATTTTTTAGTCATTTTTTAGTCATTTTCCAATCAAAAGATAGTCATTTTATTCAACGTAGTTGAAAGTTTTGGAAATTAGGTCTTTAAGGATGACAACCCCTCCCCCCACAGCCGACAAGGAAAGGGTTGTAACTTATACCCTGGGGGCATATAAAGTTTTTATTGAAAGCGTTGTCGTAGAAACTTCAAAAGGGCACATTCAATTGGAAATTGAAAGGTTTAATGCCTTTTTTAATAGTTGAAAGTGATTGGATAGCGACTAATGCTCCTCTCACGCCCACCATTTTCCAAAACACATCCAATCAAAATTTTGAGATATCCATTTTGTTCAATGTAGGTGAACGTTCTGGAAATTTGGTCTTTTAGGATGATAATCCCCCTCAGAACCCTCAGTGCAAGGGTTGTAAGTTATGCCCTGGGGGCATATAAGGTTTATATAGAAAGTTGTTGTATAAATCATAGGCAGCGCGATCATGCTGCCTAAGTAAAGAACGGGGACACTCGAGAACGAGACAAGAAACGGGGACTAAGTAAAGAGGAGAACACTCCCAAACAACCCTCTGGGCAAGGGTTTTAAGTTATGTCCTGGGGGCATATAAGAACGATGTTGGCACAATGTATTATTTATTAATTTTTTCCTTTAGAGCAGGGCACTTCGTATCGAAGAAGTTGTCGTAGAAACTTCGAAAAGCCCTCATTCAATTCGAAATTGGAGTCGCTTGTGCCCTTTTTAATAGTCGATAGTGATTGGAAGGCGACTAACACCCCTTCCACACCCACCATTCCCCGAAACAAATCTAATCAAAATTTTGAGATAGCCATTTTGTTCAGCATAGTTGAGATAGAAATTATGTTTTTGAGGGCAGTCCCCCATAGCCCTTAGGGCAAGGGTTTTAAGTTATGCCCTGGGGGCAAATAAGGTTTTTTATAGAAGGTGTTGTCGTAGAAACTTTAAAAAAGGCTCATTCGATTGGAAATTCAAAGGGCTACTGCCCTTTTTAATAGTTAAAAGTGATCAGAAGGCAACTAACCCGCCTCTCTCGCCCACATTTTCCCCAAACACATCTAATCAAAACTTTGAGATAGCCATTTTATTCAACATGGTTGTCAGTTCTGGAAATTAGGTCTTTGAGGATGACACCCCCCCCCCCCACAGCCTTCAGGGCAAGGGTTGTAAATTATGCCTAGGTCACAGAAACTTCAAAAAGGGCTCATTCGATTGGAAATTGAAATGGCTAGTACCCTTTTTTATAGTCGAAAGTGATTATAAAGCAACTAACACCCCTTCCACGCCCACTATTTCCCCAAACACATCCAATAAAGATTTTGAGATAGCCATTTTGTTCCACGCAGTTCAAAGTTCACGAAATTATACCTTTGAGCAGGACACTCCCCCCACAGTCTTCAGGGCAAGGGTTATAAGTTATGCCCTGGGGGAAGGCTTTTATTGAGAAACTTGAAAAAGGGCTCATTCGATTGGAAATTCAAAGGGCTAGTGTCCTTTTTAATTATCGAAAGTGATTTGAACGCAACTAACCCCCCTCTCACGCCCATCTTTTCTCCAAACACGTCCAATCAATATTTTAGATAGCCGTTTTATTCAACGTAGTTGAAAGTTTTGTAAATTAGGTCTTCAAGGATGACAACCCCTCCCCTCAGCCCTCAGGGAAAGGGTTGTAAGTTATGCCCTGGGCGTATAAGGTTTTTATTGAAAGCGTAGAAACTTCAAAAGGGCTCATTCAATTGCAAATTGAAAGGGCTAGTGCCTTTTTTAATAGTTGAAAGTGATTGGAGAGTGACTAACGCCCCTCTCACGCCCATCATTTTCCAAAACACATCCAATCAAAATTTTGAGATATCTGTTTTGTTCAACGTAGTTGAAAGTTCTGGAAATTAGATCTTTTAGGATGATAACCCCCTCAGAGCCCTCAGTGCAAGGGCTGTAAGTTATGCCCTGGGGGCATATAAGGTTTATATAGAAAGTTGTTATAGAAATTTCAAAAAGGGCTCATTTGATTGGTAATTGAAATTGCCCTTTTTAATAGTCGAAAGTGATTGGAGAGTAATTAACCCCCCCCCCCCTTACGCCCACCATTTCCCCAAAAACATTCAATCAAAGTTTAGAGATAGCCATTTTGTTCAATGTAGTTGAAAGTTCTGGAAATTTTGTATTTAAGGATGACAAACCCCCCAGAACCCCAAAGGCAAAGGTTATAAGTTCTGCCCTGGGGGCATATGAGGTTTTTATAGATAGAGTTATCGTAAAACTTCAAAAGGGGCTCATTCAATTCGAAATTGAGAGGGCTAGTGCCCTTTGTCATAGTCGAAAGTGATTGGAGGGTAACTAACCCCCCTCTCACGCCCACCATTCCTCCAAACACATCCAATCAAAATTTTCAGATAGCCATTTTGTTCAACGTAGTAAAAAGTTCTGGAAATTAGGTCTTTGAGAATGACACCCCCCCCCCCCAGCACTCAGGGCAAGGGTTGTAAGTTATGTCCTGGGGGCATATAAGATATTTATTGAAAGTTTTGTCGTAGAAACTTCAAAATGGCTCAGTTGATTGGAAATTGAAAGGGTTAGGGCTATTTTTAATAGTTTATAGTGATTGGAGAGCAACTACCGCCCCTATCACGTCGACCATTTCCCCAAACACATCCAATCAAAATTTTGAGATAGCCATGTTGTTTAAAGTAGTTGAAAGTTCTGGAAATTCGATCTTAGAGGATGACAACCACCCTAACAGACCTTAGAGTAAGGGTCGTAATTTATGCCCTGGGGGCATATAAGGTGTTTATAGAAAGCGTTGTCTTTCCAAAATGGCTCATTCGATTGGAAATCGAAAGGCCTAGTGTCCTTTTTAATAGTCGAAAGTGATTGGAGGGCTTGACATTTTTATAGTAAAGATCGAAGTGGGTATAATGTATTATTTTTTGTTGTTGTTGTTGTTTAGACCAGGGCACTTCATATCGAAGGAGTTGTCGTGGGAACTTCGAAAAGGGCTCATTCGATTGAAAATAGAAAGGGCTGATGCCATTTTTAATAGTCGAAAGTCATTTGAGGGCAACTAATCCTCCTTCCACTCCCACCCTCCCATGCCAACCCTCCCATTTCTGCTCTTAAAATTTAACCAAATCAAAATAGCGTAATTGTATCCAAGCTATCAAAGAAAGTAAACAGATTTTTTTGTGAATGGTATCAAGTTTTCCATTTCAGGTCAACTAGAGGAGGTATGAAACTAAATTAAACAGTACTATTTGTGTCCAGATTTTTTGAAGGGTGTATGTTGTTAAAAATTGCTGAAAAATTTTCTCCAGCATACAAATAGAACCAAACTATAAAGTCTTTAAAAAAACGAAAATATTTAAAGTATTATTTACTTTTTCCCTGATAAGACTATGTCCATATAAAACGAACAGAAATTAATTAGAAAACTTTTTCCATAAAATAAGTTTTTCAAAGAAAAGTAAAGAGCTCCACTGAACCAAAAATGAGCAAAAATAAAATCAAATAATCTGCCAAGCGTGAAACTGCTACAAATCAGCATCGATAAATAAATGAAACCCAAAACGAACAGAAATTACAATAAATAACCGAGTCAAACTCAAAACGAGCAGAAATTGACATAAGTTGGGCGCGAAACCCCTATGCCTTCCCAAGGCCAGAACAAAATTTGCACTCTACTGAAAAAATACAAATGAATGTGCATTGTCAGTTTAATATACATATACTGATATTTAGTAATCAAAATGTTAATATTATTTGATTTATTAAAGTTATAAAAGTAAAAACATTTATATTTTTTCAGTAAAGTGCAAATTTTGTTCTGGCCTTGGGAAGGCATAGGCGTTTTGCGTCCAACTTATGTTAATTTCTGCTCGTTTTGAGTTTGACTCGGTTATTTATTGTAATTTCTGTTCGTTTCGGGTTTCATTTATTTATCGATGCTGATTTGTGGTAGTTTCACGCTTGGTAGATTATTTTATTTTATTTTTGCTCATTTTTTGTTTAATGGAGTTCTTTACTTTTCTTTGAAAAACTTATTTTATGGAAAAAGTTTTTTTTAATTAATAACTACAACAAGATAACTGGAACAGATTATTGAAAATAAACTGAATGTTTAATACATAATAATATTAACTCCTGTAAGTCTCAACAATTCAAGATTTATTTCGCTGTAATTTATTTTTTTGTTTTTCAATATTGTAAATTTAAAAAAAAGGTTTTTAATATATTTTGTTTTCAATAAAGCGCAAATGGGCGCAATAGGCTTTAGGACTTTTGCGGTTAGGGAATGGGAAACTGGGCAGTAGCAAAACTCCTATATGTAGTAATTTGTGTACGTTTTTAGTTTAATTTGACTATTCAATTTAATTTTTAGTCGACTGTTCTTAAGATTAATTTCTTTTCGTTTTTCATTACTAAATTTTTTTTATTGGTTAATGTAATGAATGTATCTCCAATCTTACACTTCACCGTCTTAAGAATTAAATGTTCGACTTTAACTTATTAGTTCTAGTTAGTGTCTTTTGATTTATTCCAAAATTTCCCTCAACATTCCCAGAAAATTTCGACTAAATGTCATTGGCCGTTCCTGAAATATTACAGACACACCCTTCTGACAACCAGGATGCAGGCAGTATCTTTTTATTGAGTTCAACATCACCCTAAACATTCTCTGAAAGTTTCAGCGGTTCTTGAGATATTGCAAATACCTTTATAACAAGCTGGGCGTATACATTATCATCTGATTTAGTTCAACGTCCCCTAAAAATTTCGACAAAGTACAATTAGCCAATCCTAATACATTGCTCATACGCACTTAAGACAATCGGTATGCATGTAACTGTACTTTGATGAACTTCAACGTCCCTCGCAATATTCTTTGAAAGTTTCAACTTAATGCCCTTACCTTTTCCTGAGATATTGCAGAACTGCCATTTTGACAACCAGAATGCATATGGTATCTTTTGATTTAGTTCATTATCCTACTTGAAATTATCTGAAATGTTCAACTTAATACTGTTACAGGTTTCTGAGATATTGCAGCTACGCCCATTAACAACTGGGATGCATACATAGTTCCATTATTTTCAGCATCCTATTCAATATTCTCCGAATGTTTTAACTTGATATCTTTCCCTTACTGCTCTTTAAACATTGAAAATATGCAAATTTGATAACCTGGATGCTTATTGTCTTTTGGTTTTGTTCAATATCCCCCTAAGCATTCCTTGAAAGTTTTAACTTAATACGCGCAGCCTTTCCCGAGGTCAACACGGATACGCCCAGGTATGCCCTTTTAATATTACAATCAAGGAAACCTGGATGCACAATACCATTTTGAAAAGCAGGATGCAGTTAAACTTTTGGATTTAGTTCAATAGCTCTTATTGTAATATTAAAAGTTGCAGTAGTATTAGCAGTCATTGTCGCAATCACAATTGTTGTAGCCGTACAAACAGTCGCAAGTAGTAGCAGTTGCAGTCACGAGCTGCCACATTCGTAGGTGAAAGTTGTAAAACTCGCATTCGCAAGTAGCCACAGTCGCAAGCAGCCACAGCAGCAGACGAGCTGCATTCGCAGTTACAGTCGTAAGTAGCTGCAGTTGCCGTCACAGTCTGTAGTTATCACAGACGCAAGTAGTCGCAGTCGGAAGTGTTCGTAGCCTTAAATAGTTGCATTCGTAAGTAGCAATAGTCATAAGTATCCACGGTCACAAGTAGCTGCACTACCGGTCGCAAGCAGTCATAGTCGAAGCCACAAGTAGTCACACTTGCTAGTAGTAATATTCACAGTCTCAAATAGTCGTAGTCACAAGTAGTCGCAGTTGCAGTCACAGTAGTAGTAGCAAGAGCGGTCCTGAAACTTTCAAGTTAATACTCTTAGCCACTTCTGATATATTAAAGATACAAACTTTTGATAACCAGGATACATTTAGTGTCTTTGGATTTAGTTTAACACCCCTCTTAAACTTCCCTGAATTTTCTCCTTAATACCCTTGGCCTTTTTTGACAAACCCACGATGGAACATTCCTCCTCTTTCCCAATGTTAAATTCTGGATGTAAGCAATGGGCACATGGCATAATTTATAACCATTTCCCTGGGGGCTGTGGGAAGCATGGCATCCCTAGAGGCATGGTTATTAGACCTTTAGGCCATTTTGAATAAAGTGTCTATTTCATAATTTTAATCAGTGTTCAGCAGGGACATCTAAAAACATCTGAAAATTTTCAAATGAATACCCCAAGGTGCTCCGGAGATATTGCTGATGCACCAATTTAACAACCGGCATACTCATAGTCTGTTTTTATGTTCTTCAACGTCCCCCTTAAAAATTTCCTAAGAGTAGTCTAAAGCAGAAGTAGTCGCAACTGTAATTAGTCGCAGTCACAGGCACAAATTATCGCAGTTGCCAGTAGTAGCAGTCACAACCACCAGTAGTCGTAGTTGCAGCTGCAGTAGTTGTGGTTGTAGCAGTGGGGCACTGAAAGTTTCAAGTTAATAAACTTAGCCGTTCCTGAGATATTTCAGATTCCCCCTATTACAAGCCTGAATTCACAAAGTGTCTTTTGATTTAGTTCACCGTTTCCCTCAGCATTCCCTGAAGTTTAACCTTAACCCTCTTAGCTTTTTTATCTGAAAATTCCCCCTTTCCCAATGATAAATCCTTTAAGTAAAAAATGGGCGAATTGCATAATTTACAACCATTAGCTGTGGAGGGGAAGGGGGCTTGGGATCCCCGGAGGCATTGTTACTTGACTTTTTAAATATTTTGAGCAAAATATTTTTTTTTCAAAATTGTGATCAACGTTGGGGAGGGAGTATGCAAATAGGGGAAGTGGGGAAGTGGTTGGCTGCCCTCTGATAACTTTTGAGTATCCCTATGAGCAGCCCTTGAATGTTTCAGCTTAGTACCTTCAGCCGTCCTTGAGATATTGCTGACACACCCTTTTGTCAACCAGCATGCCCATAGTGTGTTTTGATTTTGTTCAATTTCCTCCTCAAAATTTCCAGAATGTAGTCGAATTAAAAGCAGTCGCAGTCACAAGTAGTTGCAGTCACAATCGCAAGTATTCGCAGTCACAGCCACAAGTAGTAGGACTCACAAGTAGTCGTTGTCGAGCTCATAAGCAGTCACAGTTGCATGTAGTCCCCGTCACAAGTAATCTTACTCGCAGTTACGAATATTTGTAGTAGCAGTCGTAAGTAGTCGCAGTTGCAGTTACAGTAGCAATTTCAGCAGTAGTACCACTGAAAGTTTCAAGTTAATACCCTTACCCATGCCTAAGATATTGTAGATGCGCCTTTTTGACAACCTGGATGCACATAGTATTTTTTTGGTTTAGCTTAACATAACCATTGACGTTTACCAAAATTTCACCTTCAATACGCTGGGTCGTTTTAGACATACGCAGGATTAAATATTCCCCCTTTTCAAATGATAAATCCCAGTTGTAAAAATAGAAAATTTACATGACTTACATTCTTTGCCCCGGCGGCTTTAGGGGGCATGGCATCCCCGAAGGCATAATTGTTCGATCTTTTGAACAAAATAGCCTTTCAGAGTTTCTATTACTATTGACGGGGCTTCAAAAAGGACAAGGGGGGCTTGTTGCCCTCTGATTACTCTTCAACATCCCCCTTAACATGTCATGGAAAATACCATGAAAAAATTGCCTTTCAGAGTTTCTATTACTGTTGAGGGGGCTTTAAAAAGAACAAGGGGGGCTCGTTGCTCTCCGATTACTCTTCAACATCCCCCTCAACATGTCATGGAAAATACCCTCTGCCATTCCTTAGACATTGCTGAATCGTTCTTTTGACAAATCCTGCTTGTAAATAATGGGCAAATTACATAATTTATAATCCTTGCCCCGGGGCTGTGTGGGGCATGGTATCCTCGGAGGCATATTTATTAGACCTTCTGAGCATTAAGTTTCACCTTAATATCATACCCTTTTTGGAGATCCAGGATCAAAATAACCCCTTTTTTCCAATGAAAAGCCTTTTATGTTAACACCGGGCTACTCGTATAACTTATTGCTCTTACCCCAGGGGATGTGGAGGGTTTTGTCACCCCGGAGACAAAGTTAGTTGACCTTTGGACAATTTTGAACAACAAGGCCATCTCAAAATTTGGATCGGATTTCTTTAGGAGGGAAAAGGCGTGAAAGGACGTTTCAGACTATAGACTTTAAAAAATTATCGTGTAGAGATTGCGAGTGCCAGAAAAATTCCTTTGCATTTTTTAAAACAGCAAACCAATCTATAAAATTTTCCTCACTCACGAATTTCTTTAATAGCATTAAAAGCCCCAAATGTCTTTAAATAAACGACTTATAAAGAGCTACTGAACTAAAAATATGCACTAAGAAAAATTCTAGCAGCATTTTCAAATTTAGCACAAAACTTCCATTGTAATTAAGCTTTAACATAAAGCTTTCGCAAAAAAAACAGATAATTAAAGATGATTAAATCAAAAATTTTATTTCATAAAAAAAACACAATGTAATGTCAAGCCCAGCATTAGTTTCTTATTAAAAATTTGTTTTACGGACCAACTTACAACCTCATTGCTTCCAGGTACATCCAAACCTTTTGAAGTTCGTGTCCATACAGATAATTTCGAGGCTGAAACGGATTTGTCTGATGGCTTCTGTCTAAATTACAACCAGATACCGTGCATTACAACCGCTGGGATTAATACCGTCGCATAGCCGTTGGACAGACACGACGATTTTTGTTTTTGGAAATTTTCAAATTAATAAACAATGAATTTTAAAAATAACTGGCAAATATCCTTGTGTTTGAATCAAAGGATCACGTATATGCATGTATAAAATCTAAGGTATCTCCCAGGTAACAGATACCCTCGCTATATTGCTATTCTGCTTACAGTGTTAACGTTATTCTTTTCTTTCAACAGCTGATAAGGGTGGCTAAGGTAATATCTGGACTCAAGGATGGGGAAACTAAGTAAAATATCCCCTACACCAATACTTAGATTTTCCGAAAGGGTATTGAGGCAACCGGCCTTTATGGCTTTAGCATCGACTCACTCTGGTGAGTAAATTCAGTCAGCCCGTAATGATAATAACAACAATAATAATAATTGTAATAGTAAAGGTAGTCTAGACTAAAACTGAAAGACATGACCAAAAACACAAAAAGTCTGAGATCCGAGAGTCAGATGCCGTGAGTCAAAGGGTTATTTTTAAGATACTACGTGAACTTCTATATTTTATTTCAATTAGTTCAGAATACAGATCATTCTAATAGCATTATTCGATCAAGCATAATAAATTTAGCCAAGATTCTTGAAAATCCTCACTTAATTTATTATTTGGCCATTTTAATGGTGAGATACTATTTTCTTATTAAAACCAACGTTTCTTCTCTTCCTTAAAACTAAGAATCTAAAGTCATAGGAGTTCAAAATCTCTCTTGCTATGAAATATCGATGTTATGTCTAACCCAGTAGCAAAGACACATCATTCTAGGACCAAATTTAAAAATTTCCAATTTGTAATTTTGTAATATAATTTTGCATGCAGGCACGCCATCTTTATGGTTCTGTCCGTTTTCCTAAGGTTGCTGCATATGTAACACTATATTGGCACTAGTAGTTTTAATTATTGTTACACCCGTGCTAAAGCCCAATGACACCCTTCTGTTCATACTTTTTCTCATTTTTTGGGCCCTGTATGAATCAAAAAGCACCAACTACGTTTGCGGTGCTACCGATAAAGTAGCCTAGAAATTTTCCTAAACTTAGATAGGCTGTTTTTGATCAATTTGAACTGTATTCTGAACACTGCGAAAGAAATTTAGAAATAGAAGAAAGATAAATTCATAGTCTTGGAAAAAATACCAATGCTGATTACGCGTTTAGGGTTAAAATGGCTTAAGCCAGGAAACTATGGCATGCCGAAAATACAGAGAAATTGAATCGCCGGTTTGGTTCACTAACACAAAACCCAATCATGGAGCAATCTATGAAAACTACTCTCGCTGACTTAAAAATTCTTCTTTTGAAATGGACAAAGGAGAATGGTCAATTAGCTAATCATCAATTTTTTTTATCATTTTTACTATTGTGAGTGGACTCACCAAATCAGATGCCTTCTTGTTTTTATGACCGTTTTATCCAACTGGGTAATTAGGTAGTGATGGGCTGATTCCAAAATCATACCACCTTTCTACTTCTACCGAAGATTTTACCTCAATGTCTCCATACTGATACTATATCAATTGCAAGAATGCTTATCTTTTTTATAGTATCGCCAACGACTACAAAATTTTAGGCAGCCACATTACCTACTCAAGTTTTAATCAAAAATTCTGGTGTTGCATTAGTTGACTGTTAATAATTTGCTGCTTCCGTGGTGGTTTAAAAACTAATTTAAAAAAAAATCATAACTTGAACCAGTGCCAGGAAGTTGAAGTTTGTTTTCATCAGTGGTATAGCTAGAAAAAGCGCTGGAACAAACAGAAATAGCTAGAAACAAATGACGCTGACCCTCTAAATGGCTGTATTTTTGGTATTAAGTTTTTTCAGCAAATTTACTTGCTTATTGTGCTCAAGTGGGTCGTGCCTGTAGGCTCTTTCAATGATTTACATTTTTTCTTCCTCGGCTGTAAATGATTCTAAGTATAAACTGATTGTATTCCAATCATACTGAAGAGGTATATTGGAGGGGATATGGCAAACACTCCGTCAAAGATGAATAATCTGTAGAATAGTTCATAAAACTAATTTTTATAGTCCATAAGCAAGAGATTTGGAATAATCTTTTGTGCCGGTCACGTATGATCCCTAGCTTGCCCTTGATCTTTGCAAATCTCTAATATATTAATATTAATAACAAGACAGGCATTGCTCCTTGAGTGTGCATTTAAATCTCAAAAAACAAAGCTAAGCGATGATCTAATATATCTCCTACAAGGCAGATGCCTGAAAACCCTGTTTGAAATAGGACTGAACATTCTAAACACGATTCAAAAGTAAGCACAGAAGCATAAACCGAGTTTTCCTCCTGAAAAGAGTGAGGCGACAGCATTCACAAATAATGGAATTGGAAAGTACCTTTTACTTTAAAAATGAATGGTCACCTGATATCACTAAAATAAGGGGCGTAATTTTTGAGGATCATAATTGGTCATTACTTTTAGTTTCCTTTAAAAAAAGATGGAATACAACTAAGAGCTTCGGAAGATCACCGTATAGGTGAAAAAGAGTGAAAGGTGGGCATGAAAAAATATAAAGTGAATCTTGATCAAGTAACAGATTAAACGCTGAAATACAAGCTTCATGAAGGAGATTTTTAGCCTTATCATACACCTTTGAAAGAGATAGCAGAAACAATTGAAGCGTTTTCATATAACTATGCCTTAGGGGGTAACATGACGCCCCAAAGCTCCTGGGGAAAGGTCTGTAAGTTGTGAAATGTGCCCATTGTTTACGTAGAGTATTTGTTACTGGAAAACGACCATGTTATTTGACATTTTGACATGTTATTCTTTGCTGAAATAACATGTTATTTTGACATTTATTGATGTTATTTGACATTTTTCGGAGAGGGGTAATTTTCTGCTGGGGTGAGATTCTATGGGGAGGATTTCCCTTGGAGGGGGGGGGGGGTCCAGGGTTGTATTTTCCAGGGGAAAATACACTTGGGGCGGGGGGGGGGGGTTTAACATAATTCCTGTACAAAATTATTTTTATTTGCCGACTTTTGCCGGCTCAATTTTGCATGTGGAGATGTTCCAGGGGAATTTTCCTGGGGAAATTTTCAGCGGGTTTGGAATTGTCTGGAGAATTTTCAGTGATGGGGGCTCTACCGTGGGATGCATTGTCCATGGGAGAATTTATAGCAGGAGAAATTCTCCGTGGGAGAATTTTCTATGGAAGCAACCTTCTATTGAAGAGGGGATCTCCGTGAAAAATTTTCACAGAAGGGGGGGGGGGGGAGATTTCTGAAATAATTGGAAAGATTATTAGAAATTAAGGTTATTTTTAAATAAAAGTAAGCAAAGGAGGATTTTTCAGGCGGAATCTTCCCCAAAAAAACTTACGGAGGGGGGGGGATTTTCAGCAAAGATGAAAATATCCAGACGCAATTCTAAAGGGAGGGGATATATTACGTGGAAGAAACTTTCTACAGAGGAACTTCCCGTAAAGGGATGGAATTTTTCATGGAGGCGAGCCAAATTTATCGGAATTATTTAAAAAACGATCAGAAATTAAATAAAAAAAAACAAGCTTTTTCAATTCAAAGTTAGGAGCAACATTAAAACTTAAAACGAACAGAAATTATTCTGTATATGAGGGGGTTACCCCTCTCCTCGATACCTTTCTCTTTATCCGAAAGTTTGACTGTTTGTCCCAATTTTTTAAGAACGACTCTTGAAATACAAGGGTCGTTTAATTACAACAATAAGGTTTTTTTTTTACTTTAATTTAAAAGTTTTAGCGTGAAGAACAAGGTATCGAGGAGGGGGTCAACCCCCTTATATACGGAATAATTTATGTTCTGTTTGGTTTTAATGTTGCTCCTTACTTTCAGTTGAAAAAACTTGTTCTTTATTTAATCTCCAAAAAGGAGTGACAATTTTTCTTCAAAGCTTTGAACTTGTGTCAGTAACTAATTGAGTGAAAGGAACCCTTATGCAAAGAAAAAGGTTGAAAAAAATGTTTTGAACGAGAGTGGGCCTGAAACTCTTGTTTATACAATAACCTCAGATCAGCTCTTAGCAGCAGTTGCATTAGCTAAAAGAAAATATGGCTTTCTTAGTTCAAAAGTTGACTTGCTTCCCTTGGCCCGAATTTCTAATAACACCACTAAGAAAGGAGAAAATTGTAAGCTCCATTTTCCTTAGTAATAGTTGAATCCCTAGTTTTGGTTCAAAATGTCTTGCCAATTTTTGCTCTGACATACCTACGTTACCTTACCCCCTCATCCGATAAGATCGTCTGGTAGGGTGCTGGACGGTCATAGATTGGAAAGGAAGTGCCAAGTATTGCTTAATATATTATCAAGTTTTGGATTTTCTGAAAAAATTGAAGGTGTATCGTAAAAAATAGACCTCATACTTTAAACAGGAAATATAATAATATCGGGTTCTATTTGCTAATCAGATTAGCTGTTAAATAAATAACAACTTCTCGATCGTTTTAGTTATAGATGAGTTTTAATACTTTTCGTAAATCACGACAAATCTAGAACAAGAAATCACATCTTTGGCCAGTCTGCATTCCTGGCCAGATTTTTTTTTCTTTTTCTTTTTTTTTTGATAACTCCCAAAATAAGGACTTCAAAATTTGCTTCGAATTTCAATGGCTGTGAAATTCAATAAAATATAAGAAAAGTACATTCCTGCCTGAATATATGTGAAAATCATAGATATTCTTATTTTAAGGTGCTTATATTTTGCTATATGATTGGTAGTCTGTTCAGTTCGCTTCTTTTTCAGTTCGCTTTTATTTATAGCAAAAAAAAAAACATTTAACTAAACTGCCAGTGGCCCCAAGGAAGGTATAAAAAGCACTTGTGACTGGGCGGGTACATATAATTAACTTTCTAACTATAAATAACTAAACAGAAAAAAAGAGAGAAAAAAAACATAAAAGAGATTGGCAATCTCTTATCAACTTGTAATAATACTAATAATAATAAAACTAACTATGAGCCTCGACCTAACCAATGCTTTTTTATCTTTTTAACTTTTTTTTTTCTTTCAAACAATCTCAGTTGCTCAGCTGCCCGAATGGGGAAGCCGGCATGGCGCCCATAAGCTGGATTCCAGGGAGGGGGGGGGGGTGTAAACCTCGTCTGATTGGCACTTTTAATGCTATATAATAGAAATCTCAGAACAAACATATAAAATATGGCAGCATCATTCGGCCCCCCCCCCCATATGGGCGCCAATGGAAGCCGGTCCTGGCTCTACTTCGACGTGGGACGATGAAATCACTAGCATGACGCGTTTCATAATGATGGGAAAACCTATTGTCACTAAAAATAATGACGATAGACCGCAGGACTTACACAATTCCAACATTGACAGGCAAATATTCGAGCTTGGTATTACCGATGTTGACCTACATCCACTTGCAACTTGATGAAACAAGCTGCGGTGTTATGCACACTTTCAACGTACCCACCAATGAGACGCATAGTTTTATTTTGAACAGCCTGAACATGTTTGAAATTCATAAAAATTGCTTGCCCGTAACATGCAGCCATTCGAAACATATGGGTGAATCAAAGCCTGGTATACATGGGCGCCCACAAGGGGGGGGGGGGAGGGGGGGGAGCTCCCCCTGGCCGAATAACGCTGCCTTATATATATTTTTTGAGATTTCTAGTACACAACTAGACCCGGCACCGTGCCAATAAGGGAAGGTCGGTGGTGGTAGGGGCAACAAATAGCACCGGCGGCGTGCCGCTGGTGCGATCATTGCTGACCACAAAAATTTTTGTTTTGATCAGTCTTTCTCAAATCTCAGCTTTAATTTACATCAGATTTTGGCCTATTCACGAGTTAGAAACTTTGCGAGTCGCTGCCTGGACGCTGGTCTTCCTCGTTGTTCATCAAGAGAAGTAGAAATCTAAAGGAAACGATTTGGCTTATATATATAGTTGAAAATAGTTGAAATATCTAACAGCTATGTACTGCTAACAAAGTTAATTATCAAAATGAGTAATATTTTTTTCATCGAGCAACCGTCACCACCGAGAAGAACTGTCATCATCTACATCACAGCTGGGCTGGTAGGAAAATCTTCCCCCTTAGCTTTCATACTATCAATCATCCAGAAGGTATTTGGAAGGTATATCCCCTTTCAATCTAGATGGTTGTGATAATGAAGATCTGTTCTGTTAAATAAAGACAAACCAAATGTTTTTTAGCCCATGAAGCTGGTGGCAAATTTCCAAGCTCACTAGCGGTTGTAACCCCAGCCCCATCCCTACCTGCACTGCCATCCTCTCACTCAATGCTTTCAGTAAGTTCTGTGATTTTGCAGCCACTGTGAAATAAGATAGTCACACATGAACAAGTACGACCACATCCCAGCACAACCAAGAAAACAAATGCTTCAAGGAAGAAAGGTGGGCAGAACAAAAGTGCTCACTGATACATCAGTGAAAGCCAAGATTGAAGCTGCCTTTGCTACAAGTAAGACAAGGCAGGCTGTGAAGAGATTTGGTGAGAAGACAGCACTGAGGGTGAAAATGAAACTGGAAAGGTTTAGACAGTGACTATTGATGGAAACTCAGACGGTTTTCTTGGGCAAGATAGTGAAAAGGAATGTCAACTTATTCTTGATTTGGATTGCAGTTGGAAACTTTGTAAAATTCATCTATGAGGGCCGTTAAGGAGAAGGTAGAACCTACTGCAGAGGTCACTGTGACGACTATGAATGGTGGGAAAAATAATGTGTGAAAGTGGCTAGAACAGCCAGATTATATCTACTACATGAAAGAGGATTTAGAATAAAAACCCCAGTACTTGGACAGTGTGTGATCTTGGACAAATGTGTTGACTAAAATGTATCTTCCCTAAACAAGGGCAGTAGGTTCTTATCTAAACCCCGACGCCGCGCCGGCGAATCGACCGAACGCCGCCGACGAGAGGCCCGGTCGACCGCCGCCGAAGTGTCGCAACGCCGCCGACGCGCAACAGGCACGCCGCTGCCGGCAAAGGTGGCGGCGTTCGGTCGACTTTAAATTAATTTTGCGGCAATTCTTTATTGCGTCAACCGCAAAGCCGGAGCTTTTCCTTCTCGTGTGGTTTAGTATTTCGATTTTCCTGATTAGAAATCAAGCAGGGCTTGCACTATCCCCGAATTTTCGGGTATTTTCCCGAAAATCTATGCGTCACCCCGAAAAAAAAATTTGATTCCCTGAAAATCACGCAATCACGGTCCTACCCCTAGCGATTTATCACCAGTGACTTTCCCTACCAAATATTACTTTTCATACCATAATTCTTCACTGCTCTCTGGTTCGTTAATTTTCGTCTCTTTTGTTACTTTGCATAAAAACCAGACAGATGCAATACGCAAATAAATAAAAAAAAAACAATTTTTCTAAACTGAAAGTAAGAGCGACATTAAAACTTAAAACGAACAGAAATTATTCCGTACATGAAAGGGGCTGTCCCCTCCTCAACGCCTCGCTCTTTACGCTAAAGTTTTTTATTGTTTTAAAAAATAAAGTTGTGAGACAGAGTCAAACTTTAGCGTAAAGAGCGAGGCGTTGAGGAGGGTACAGCCCTCCTCAACCCAAAGGGAAGATCAAAGAAATATGCGGCTGAAAGATATGCCACAGTGAGAACAAGGGAATATGCGGTTAAAGGATAAGCTGCAATGAGAAATACCTGCAAATGCGGGACAGTGAGCATCAGAACGTGTAAACAATAGTAATTTCATATACGGAATAATTTCTGTTCGTTTTAAGTTTTAATGTCGCTCCTTACTTTCAGTTAAAAAAACTTTTTTTAATTTCTGAACGTTTTTGAATTAATGCAGCTTTGATTTTGGGTCACCGTACATGAATAATTAAAACAAAATTTGCATATTAATTTTACTTTTTTTGGCTAAATGGCTTTTTCGAAATTTTGTTCTGACGTAACTTATGAATTAACTTACGTAACGAACTTGTATATTCGCATGTTTTTATTACGTATATTAGGTAGTTCACCCCCTCGTCAATACCTCGCTCTTTACTCTAAAGTTCAACTTTTGATCGAATCACTAACCCTGAATCATAAAAGCCGGTTAATTAAAATAGATAGCTCTTTTGAAAGTACTACAATAAAACTTTAGCGTAAAGAGTGAGGTATTGACTAGTGGGCAAACCCCCTCATATACGTATAATTTCTGATCGTTTTTTAAATAAGGCTGGGAGATCCGGCCCCTCCTTCATAGAAATGTCCCTTCCCCCCAAGGAAACATCCTCCATGGAAAGATCCTCCCCCGTAACCCCCTTCTCTAACTCCCCCCCACCAGAAAAAATTCCCTCCTGAAAACGTCTGTATACTTCCCAATAACCAATGCTATATGTAAACAATTTGCAAAGTTCATAACTTGCAGCCTTTCCCTAGGGAACTGTTGGGGATTAAGTCATCCACAAAGAAATATATATTAGATTTTCGAATATGCTGAACAACATGGCTATCTCAAAATTTTGATTGGGTGACTTTGGGGAAAAAATGAGTGTGGGAGGGGGCCAAGTTGCCCTCTAATTTTTTTGGTCACTTAAAAAGGTCACTCGAACTTTTAGTTTCCGTTCGAGTGAGCCCTCTCACGATACTCTAGGACTACTGGATCGATATGATCAACCCTGGGGAAAAAAAACAAACAAACACGCATCCGTGATCTTTCATCTGGCCAAAAATACAAAATTCCACATTTTTGCAGATAGAAGCTTGAAACTTCTATAGTAGGGTTTTCTGATACGCTGAATCTGATGGTGTGATTTTACTTAAGTTATATAACTTTTAGGGGTTGTTTTCCCCTTTTTTTCGAAAATATGGAAAATTTTCTCAGACGGTTAACTTTTGATGGGTATGACTAAACTTAATGAAACTTATATATTTGAAATTAGCATGAAAATCTGATTTTTTTGATGTACCTATTGGTATCAAAATTCCGTTTTTTACAGTTTCGCTTACTATTGAGCCGGGTCGCTCCTTACTTACAGTTTGTTACCACGAACTGTTTGATCGTGGTATGCATGCAATAAACCGAGTGTGTAAAGAACAATTTGCCTTTTTGGTTTTATATATTTTTGTTTTCAGTGAAGCGCTTGTCAATTTTACGACGGCATACGTGGAGGGTTCGTTATTTTTGTTCGTTCAGAGACCTCTTTTTTGCTTTTGACCTACACTTATGTGTAAGTTATCTGATATACCGTTTGTATTTCTTCCCCGTTTTACCCATAACAGCGGTATAATAGGGTTATAATAGCGTTCGCTATTTTGCGGCTACTTTGGGCTATTTTTGGGCTTGTGATTGCTCCTGTTTGGGCTATACGCTATTCTAAAAACCTGCACTACATTCACTACAGTTGTATTTTGA